>OZ012696.1:36482338-36536975 GCA_963942565.1 Maea johnstoni
AATATAAGGCAAGCACATCAATGACCCACGTAGGTAGCTTGGGAATCAAAGCTACGGTTAGCTGTGAGGTCATTCATGCATCCATGTCCAGGAAACTGGGTGGCAAATGGGCGTGCGGTCATATTTTTTGCCTGGTGTGCTCAAACATTTAGTGCAGGAATTAAATGTTGGTACTGTACCATACCCTGTGATGGTGTGATAGGAGTTCATTTATGGTTGATAAATTTCTTTTTAACAATTTTTGATGTAAATGTTTTTGTTTTTTTTAAAACCTTGATCCTTAGAGTGTCTTCACTCTGGGAGTCTAAACCATGTGGAGTCTGGATTCTCACATCATCTGACAACTTTGAACATGATTCTTCAAAGTGATTAATATTTGAGAAATAATTGTTACTGATCAGGTGTTGCCATGGGAACAGGCAATTGTTGGTTGTGGAGGTTTGAGTTGGTTGAATGATGATAGACATGAAGACTGCATCATCAATATCCATCTAGATATCAACTAAGATAGAAATACACCGATAAAAATATGAAATGTATTACAATCCAGCACCCATCAAGTTTGTTTTCATTGTGAGACTTGCCTTGATATAGAAAGCCTAACTATGACAGTCCTGTTCACCCAAGGAACTCTGCAAGCGAGATATTGGGTCCTTAAGCCAAGTAGAGGACTACAAGGCAGATTGCTGTACTGCTGTTATTTGTTAATTCCTACTGTTGTAAGTCGCAGGTCAGTGCGTGTGAATTCTGTACATAATATAGCCACTGTTAATATCAACACTTCTCATACATTCCCAGATGTACTTGTATTTACTTGTGACAGAATAAACACTATTTGACCAAAAGGCATGAAGATATTTTTCTCCTGTTTTATTGAGGAACAGATAGTTTTTCATGTTAATCACTTCCAAAAGATGTCGATCAATCTCATTTTTACTTTACACAAAGTCTCAGTTGAAAGATACATCTTGATTCCTACATTTAACAGCAAATTGAATGCGTTTTACAGAGGTAATTGCTTATCTGACTTAAATTTGGAGTTTTATTTTAGATTTAATCAAAGTTAAAGATAGTCCCATGATCAGCAGGATTCTATTGGACATTCTACTGGAGTGATTTGAGTGTCAGATATTTCCAACTTTTTACCGATGGTATGATATTTTCAATGCAAAACAAACAACAATGTGCATTTACATAAAAACATTAAATTTATTTTTTCATCTCTAGATAAGCTGAAAATGCATCTAAAGATCAACATGACTACAGGTACAGTTATAATAAAAGAGACCAGTGAAGCAAGATTCAGTGTCTAAAAACGACTGTCCTGCTCGTAACAGTTCCACCTCAACCCTTCAAATGCTGAGGCTACTTTCTTCCAATGCACAGGGATGCAAAGATTTTTGAAAACAATCTAAACCCTGTCATGTCGGTATTCATTGGAAAGCTTTCACTGAGTACTCTCAGATGAGTACCCATATGCCAGGGTTTCAGTCATTTTCAGGGTTTTTGCATCATTTTGTATTGGCCACATAAGCCCCCAGCAGCATAAGGGTTAAGGCCTTTCTCTCCCCTGCTTCACTAACAGGGGAACGGTGAGCAGTGGATGAACTTAACCCATTCATGACAATCCACCCACAACTCCTACCACGGGAATAGCTTACTCAACAAAGCATACCGGTATTTCAAAAATATTTGAAAAAGAACTGTTGGTGGGAAGCAAACCCAGAACTCTAGTTTAAATGTTAAGTCAAAGGGATTTCCAGGCATGAAAGCTCTAAGACCCCACATGGTCTCAGCGCTTTTGAACATTTTACGAATAGAAAAGGCGCTATATAAATTCCAATTATTATTATATTATTACTAAGGAATGGATTGATAAATGAAATCTCTTTTTAAAAACTCATTGACGAGAACATTATTTTTCAAAAGCATCAACCAACTGTTCTTCTTCAAATATTTTGCAATTTTATGCTTTAATTTTCAGTATATCATCATGCCTCCAGTATCTGAGGGAGAGCCCCAAGCATGGATGGGTTGACTCTCCCTGGTCTAGGGCACAACAATACAACTACCCACTGAACAATGGGAATCAGCTCCTCATCATCTTCCCAGCTTACTTCACAGTCTACTACGACAAATGGCAAACATCTGTCATTTTATCATCTTTTCATGTATGAATTTCATCAAACGGGATTCTGATATCTCCTAATTTTGAAAAGATAACAGAATTCTTCAAGATTTCATGCCCATAAGTAAACCATTAATAATATCATAGCAGGTATTTCAAAGCAATTTCTCTCAATATCAGAGCCCCTAGTGGACTAACATGAAACTATGTATTGAGAGTTGTGGTGGCAATCAGAGGAAGTTTTGTATATAAAACACCACCAGGATGACCATTGACCAATAAATGCTGCTGCTATATCCTTTCCGAGGAAGTTTTGTATATAAAACAACACCAGGATGACGGATAAATGCTGCTACTATCATATACCTCCTTTGGCTGAAATTCTCATTAGGCCAGGGACTTAGCAAGGAAGCGCCAAGCCTGTCTGATGGACTGGCAATTTTTTGAAAAACACCTAACACATGGGACCAACTTTTTAATGTTTTTTTTTTTGACCTCTTTTGTTATAACCAAATGTTTTCCTACCAAACCATCAAATGAGACCTGGCTGAAATACTATCTGTCCTTGTTGTCATTATGTCCAAATTATATATAGTTGGTATATTGTTTTAATGGGGCGGGGTAGCTAAATCTGGACTGGCAAATTTGCGATTGTTGTTTCAGACAGGCATTTTAAAAATCCTAGCTAAGGCCCTGGTAAAAGCCCCCTTCATTTCAGCAGAACCATATCACAAGATCAATTGCAAGAACAATGTACATGATTGACAGTCATCAATAAAACAATCACCAGGCAAACCCTGATGGGACCTACTGAGACATCCATCCACCAGGAGAAAGCTGCTGCATTCACTTTGCTCCAACAACCTCAACAAAGATTTTCAATACAAGTCCTTCCAAACATGCATTTCCTGAAAGGCTGATGTTTACTTTCCGATTTCACAGACTGTTTATTATTATGGACACTTGGTCTCGCGGGCGGTTTTAACTGCATCATAGGATGCTCCCTTTAGTTAAGTGTGTTGTCAGTTTTATGGAAGTAGCTGGCAATGTCCATGCCACCTCAATATTGGGTTACTTGCATTGTTCATGCCACCCCAATATTGGGTTACTTGCATTGTTCATGCCACCCCAATATTGGGTTACTTGCATAGTCCATGCCACCACAATATTGGGTTACTTGCATTGTCCATGCCACCACAATATTGGGTTACTTGCATTGTTCATGCCACCCCAATATTGGGTTACTTGCATTGTTCATGCCACCCCAATATTGGGTTACTTACATAGTCCATGCCACCACAATATTGGGTTACTTGTATTGTTCATGCCACCCCAATATTGGGTTACTTGCATTGTTCATGCCACCCCAATATTGGGTTACTTACATAGTCCATGCCACCACAATATTGGGTTACTTGCAAAAGATTGATAATGACTGATAGTTTATGATCTAGATGGAGCTAGACAAATAAAGCTTTGATATTGTTTGCGAGTGCTCTCTGATGTTGGATGCTCAGTAGGCCGTACAGCAAGGATGTGCTCAATGCCCCCGGTACTTCTATACATCTATATAACACGCCTAGGAGGAGGAGGACTCCGCCTCTCTATTTACACTCTCCCCCTCCAACCAACCCTAGGCCCTCACCATATCTTACACCACATTGTACAAAATTACATACAAAGAAACAAGTTTTTTCCTTTCCCATTCTTATTAGGAAAATAGTTTGCAAGTTTTTTATCCATTCCATTAATCACACAGGAAATAGAACCACAATTCGTTTAATACCAAACACATGAATTTATCCACTTGTTATTTGTCCCTGCTGGTACCCACATGTTGACCTCTGGTGACCTTTTTGATTGGCCATTCAAAGCCTGTGGAGCCCAAAAGCATCAGGACTATTTTAGCGATCACACTACACATTTAGGACATATTTGAAGCAGAAATGTTGACCTGAAACTACCCTATAATTCTCCTTCAAATGTTTCCAATTCATGCTTGATTCCCAATTTTTTATCAAAAGAGAAGTTATACATTAGACAATAATTACCCCAGTATCATAGGTGTAGGTGACATTTTTCAAGGGGTACTTGAGCATGGATGGGTTAACATTATCAATGGCATATCTGTTGCTCTCTCTGCCATTGCAATTAACCCTCATCTCAGTAAGGGGTTCAACAATAAACATACACCCAGATTTCTTCATAGACATGAATATAGCACATAACGCATATTGTTGAAAGCTAGGTATTTTCATGAGGCATGTGTTAAGGGGACACTAGCATGATAACTTAAAGCACCTATAATCAGCAGAGTAGCACCGTATTATTGGATCTCCCGTTGTGTCACATACTATAGCATGTTGCTTTAACAAGCGAAATAAAAATTTGTCAAAATGTCAACCTCGACCCAACTTGGCCCAAGCCCTTGTCTCCAACTCGGCCTATCGCCCCCTCTTAGCAATGCCCAAAAGAGGCATTAGTACTTTAAAAGTGTACTGGTAAGATTTGTAGGTTATGTTAGTCATTAAGCCTTTGCAAGACTGTTAGGTTTCAAACACCTGATATTGGAAATAATGGGAGTATTTGGAGTGAACAAAAACCTGGTAGGATGAATACCACATTGACCATACTGTAAGTCAACATTTATCAAATTGGAGACATAGACTGTTTAGATATTAGCAATATTGTAACCATATTACTGATAATTACAAAATTAAAAAAATGTACCTCATTTGGAAGCATTTCCTGCCCTAAGAATATTTACCCTAGTGAGAATGTTTACCATAATGAGAATATCTACCTCCTTAATAGCCTAGGGTATTCATTGAGTTCATAGTGGAATGCAAATCATTGTAACACCGGTAAAAGTTGAAAATCCTATTGTTTCCTGCATAACCACATGTAAAGCATTGCACACCCATAAGTTGAATACCTAACATAGGTTTTCAGCTTAAACAGATTCCACTGTGTGTGTGTGTTTCTGTGTGTGTGTGTTTCTGTGTGTGTGTGTGTTTCTGTGTGTGTTTCTGTGTGTGTGTTTCTGTGTGTGTGTGTTTCTGTGTGTGTGTTTCTGTGTATGTGTGTGTGTGTGTGTGTGTGTGTGTGTGTGTGTGTGTGTGTGTGTGCATGTGTGTGTGTGACCTGTAGAACGGTAGAGTAAGGGCGCCCGTTCAGCCTCAGCAGCAGACTGATAAACAGGTGGCCCAGAAGCTAGTAGCGAAATACCTCATTAGAAATAACGACAAAGCTCTACAAAAATATATTTGAAAGAATCTTGCTCTTCCATGTCAGATTCTCTCCATTTTCTTCCAATAACAAATCTTTAAACATTGCATGTAACTTGGAAAACACATGTTGTCACATAGAATAGGGAAGCAAAGTTGCCATGGTTGCGGAGAATTTTGAGTTCCATGTGAGGGTGCTTAGTCCAGAATGATTGAATGAAGCAGCGAGTTGAGCCTGTATATAATGTTACCCGTAAAGATGGGAGCTATTCAACTTCCAGCATATATGTCTAGTTCTTCAAATCTGGTTAGTTGTGTGTTTATAGCTAACCTTCCCCATATAGAATGTGTGCCTCCATCAAAGGTATATATATATACATATATATATATATATATATATACATATAAATACATACATACATATATATATATATATATATATATATATATATATATATATATATATATATATATATATATATATATATATATATATATATATATATATATATATATATATATATATATATATATACATACATACATACATGAGACTGACCAGGACTGTAAAGCATAATCTCCTGTCGGGCTGGCTTGCAAATGACTCTTTGGCACAGTAAGAGGGCTTCTCTAGTTTCTGGATGAAATGAGATGCTGAGATAGGTATCTGGGGCGTTCCCTACAGCTGGGTGGCCGCACACTTGGGCGTCACTCAGCCCTCCCGACAGTACAGCTCTTTCAGAGACGCGAGTTCCACCGAGATGTATTCTGATTTCTTAACACTGCCGTGCGGTTTTCTGGGAAGTTCCCTAAAGCCAGGAGAAGGCAGGCATCATTCAGCCCTCTTTCTGACAGTACAGCTCTTTCAGAGACTTGAGTTCCTCAATGAGCGTTTTATTCTGATTTTCTAACACTGCCACACGGTTTTCGAGGCACTTTACATAGTCCTTCTTCTTGCGCCTACATTCCCGGGCAGCCTCCCTGCGGAATACAGAAAACAATGGTCAGTGACAGAGCGATTCTCTTCCAGCAGGCAGGTGCTGCCCTCTACTGGCTATTCCACACATCACCTCATGCCAGCCAAGCTTGAGTGTCATGGCGAGCTAAGAAAGCACCTCTGAGCCAAACTACCATTCCTCACGGTCCTTACACATGGTAAGAATTCCATGCAAAGGCCTAGCTCTCGGGAACTACATAACAAAGGTACTGAAGGCATCATTTGTGTGAACTGAGTTATTCTCCTGAAGGCTGCTGTAGGCTGAATCTAATTAAGCAATGATTCTTTGAAGCATGCAGCAACCATATAAACTGGTTTATAGCATTATTACCACTTCACATTGTGACATCTTTTTCAAACAGACAAATGTCTTAGTTGAGTTCCATCCCTTCCATGAATGAGCTCATTAAGGGTTAGGGTTCCATTTGAGATTGTCGTCTGGATGTCTTTCCCAGTAATCAGGGACATGGCCCTATGATCCAGAGGACTTGCCGTTAGCTGTGTGCTATCTCTCACCGCTGCAAAGGCTTCCATACTGCTCAAAGCTTGTGGGAAAGTTACCAGTGACTTGGGGTTGGGCACTAACAACTGTCAAGTCACAATGATTCTCAATAAGGCAGAAAATGGAAAGGTTAATGAAACTACAGTAATTAAGAGGTAGCAACCAAGATATAGAGAAAGTCCATGGACCTATAAGTGTGTACCAGAGGAAACACGTGCCAGATCACTGCTTATCACATACCAAGGCTTTGACTAGCTTAAACTTAGGTACACCAAATTTCATTCACAAAGCAATTTCATAAAATCAATTGCGCTTTACCCATTTGTGATTTTTTTTTATCAAATGCTATTTGCTTCAGTCTTCTGGAAGAGGGGTCATGGTAATACATTAGTAATAGAGGTGTTAGGGCCGGGGAACAATAGGTATAGCATGCATGAGCTGACTGTGAGTGCTGCCAGACTTCCTGGCATTGTAATCAGTCTGTATACTCTCTCTCCCTGCTGATGTAAAAAGTACCAACTCGGCTACACGAGAGCATGGTACATTGCTCGCGTTCCCCGCAGCACTGTCAGGCTCACACTCAGCTGTCATCCTGTAAACATGACATGCATTCCGTTTTACTCAGTTTCAGTTAAGGTAAGTGCAACTGATGTGTGTGGATAAAAGTATATAATGTTTGAGTCTAACATCGTCTTTAGCCTTCTTTCTGGCAGTACAGCTCTTTCAGGGATTGTAGTTCCTCGATCAAGGTCTTATTTTGATTTTCTAATACTGCCACTCTGTTTTCTAGACACTTTATATAGTCCTTCTTCTTCCTCCTGCACTCCCTGGCCGCATCCCTGGAGAAAACAATACAGAAAGTTCACATTTAGTGCGCCTGCAAACAGAAATGCTAAGCAAAGCAAAAATAAAATAACTCATTCATGTGGGTTAGGGTGAGAAAGCTCTCATGAGGCTAATGTTCAGGCCTTTGTGTGGGTGTGAATAATGCTCAGGTTAACACTGTCATGCCTGTGGTCAGTGTGATGGTCAGCTGCCTTTGGCAGGACCAATGATGGAAGCCATTCTCTGAACCTGCATCTCTCCTTCAAATAACTCATAGGATGCTTTATTTTCAAATTAATGGTAAGTTAAAGTACAAGATGGCGCTTTTCACAGGGATGTCCGGCAGAGAACAGTTAACGTGGAGCAGTTAACACTTATGCTGCCGGTGGCTAATTTTGTCCGTACAAAAATGATGCAAAAAACTGAAAAAATGCAGAAACCCTAGCAAATGGGTACTCATCTGAAAGTACTCAGCGAGAGCTTTCCAATGAGTACAAACATGACAGG
Source organism: Maea johnstoni (assembly GCA_963942565.1). Classification (NCBI taxonomy): domain Eukaryota; kingdom Metazoa; phylum Annelida; class Polychaeta; order Spionida; family Magelonidae; genus Maea; species Maea johnstoni. The sequence goes on from OZ012696.1 coordinate 36,490,525, forward strand.
GTTTGGATGGTTTTCAAGAATTTTTGCGTTCTTGTGCCTTGGATGAAAGTAGCCTCAGCATTGGAAGGGTTAAACAACAGGCGCAATGTCCGACAATAACTTACTAGTAGAACTTCCACACTGTGAGTTCTTAATCAATTCCACAGTTACTGTCACAAGTGTCTAGGTGGAAGAGACTTGCTGAGCAGATTGCCAGGCATGAATGGGTTGGTAATTTCTGTCATTCTAACTCAAGAAAGAGGTTAATTTGCATGGACTTAGGAGTCTGGGCCCTCACAGCATAGAATGATTCTTCAAGTACTAATCTGGGTTAAAAATCATTTCAAGATGCAATAACATAAAAAATAAAATGGATATCAAAAATTGAAGGCAAGCCAACTTTTCTAAATAAAACAGCTTTACTGCGATTGTTAGCCACTCAGTGTCTTAGCCAGGATTTAGAAACTGGGTGCCTAAAATTGGCAGTATCACAATATACTCATATTTCAACCATAAACATGTATAAATTCATCAAAATAAGGCATGATATCATTAAATGTCATGGGAATTATAAGGAGATGTAAAAATTCAATTTTAAGTTTGAGATTGAGATTTTTAGAAATTCCACACAAAAATATTTGGGTGTCCTGAGGGGTTCTTTTCAAGGGTTTGGGTGTCCAAAAAGGCACCCAGACGCCCTGCTGGCTAAGACCATGCCGCCACTGTTTGGCTGAAGGCGTAATGGAGTTGGAAGCAGCTATCCTACAACAATGAGGAGTTCAGAAGGAAAACCATACTCACCTATTTTTCAAAAGTCGAAGTTCCCGTTTCCGTGAGGCCTCTTCTGATAACTGGTGTGGACTAGCGATGGCGCTCCCCGTCGTTGCCATGACGACACCCTGGGGTATGGAGGAGGGGGTGGTGGTGATCTGGTACGCTTGGACATTTCCTGCAGATATAGAGGTTACTGAAAAAGAGCGTTTGGGGCAAGGGTTAGACACAGTACGGGGTGTACTTGTATCCTGGGATATAGACGGGACTTTAGTGCAATGTTTAGACACAGTACATATAGGGGCAAGGGTTAGACACAGTACAGGGTGCACTTGTATCCTGGGATATGGACCAGACTTGGGGGCAAGGGTTAGATAGAGTATGAGATGTACTTGTATCCTGGGACATAGACCAGACTTTGGGGTAAGGGTTAGACACAGTACGGTGTGTACTTGTATCCTGTGATATAAACAAGACTTCGGGCAAGGGTTAGACACAGTAAAGGGTGTACTTGTATCCAGGGATATACACAAGACTTCGGGCAAGGGTTAGACACAGTGCGAGGTGTACTTGTATCCAGGGATATACACAAGACTTCGGGCAAGGGTTAGACACAGTAAAGGGTGTACTTGTATCCATGGACATAGATAAGATTTTGGGGGAAGGGTTAGACACAGTAAAGGGTGTACTTGTATCCATGGACATAGATAAGATTTTGGGGCAAGGGTTAGACACAGTAAAGGGTGTACTTGTATCCATGGACATAGATAAGATTTTGGGGCAAGGGTTAGACACAGTACAGGGTGTACTTGTATCCAGGGACATAGATAAGATTTTGGGGCAAGGGTTAGACACAGTAAAGGGTGTACTTGTATCCATGGACATAGATAAGATTTTGGGGCAAGGGTTAGACACAGTACGGGGTGTACTTGTATCCTTGGACATAGATCAGATTTTGGGGCAAGGGTTGGACACAGTACGGGGTGTACTTGTATCCTGGGACATAGATCAGATTTTGGGGCAAGGGTTACACACAGTAAAGGGTGTACTTGTATCCTGGGACATAGATCAGACTTTGGGGCAAGGGTTATATACAATACAGGGTATACTTGTACTCTGGGACATAAGAGTAGACTTTGGGGCACGGGTTGGACATAGTTACAATGTTCTTGTATCCAGGTACATAGACCAGATTTTGGGGCAAGGGTTATATACAATACAGGGTATACTTGTACTCTGGGACATAAGAGTAGACTTTGGGGCACGGGTTAGACATAGTTACAATGTTCTTGTATCCAGGGCAATAGACCAGATTTTGGGGCAAGGGTTATATACAATACAGGGTATACTTGTACTCTGGGACATAAGAGTAGACTTTGGGGCAAGGGTTGGAAATAGTTAGAATGTTCTTGTATCCAGGGACATAGACCAGATTGTGGGGCAAGGGTTAGATACAATACAGGGTATACGTGTACTCTGGGACATAAGAGGAGACTTTGGGGCACAGGTTAGACATAGTTAGAATGTTCTTGTATGCTTGGTCACAGACCAAGTGGTAATAATAATTAGAGGCTGGATTACTAGATAGACCTGCACATGATTCAATTGCCTTCATGTTAATACCTCTTCATAAATCAGACTTCATACAGGATCCGGGAACTAGCAGTCACCCATGTTGGTAGTGGTAAATGACCCACCCGGCCACCCCCCTCATGCTAACTTTATCACGCTCCTCCAAAGGACACTACTTCAGACATAATAACTGTGAACCCATCGAACATATAATATCAATGACATACAGCAATGCAAACTAAAGGTTGAATGATAATGGCAAAGCAAGTCAGTATTCCATTTTCTCTTCTGAACAAAATTAATGCATCGATAGAACAACTCTTTGTATCCATTCGCATAATCCACATTTATTTTACATTTCTAGAATTATTCTACATGAAAATATTTACATTTATAGGGCTTTTTATTCTGAATTTAATCAACATATCTCCTTCAAATGTTTCACCCATTTATGCTTTATTCACAGGTTATTTCAAAACGTGTCAAACTTTAGACACTACTTTTGGGGGTCACTCAAGTCATGAACAAACACAACACAGATATGACACACTGAGACATAAGGAAATATCTTGATAATACAACACTTTTACGAAACCATTTGACTGCAAGTTGGTGGTTCTGTTGGTTGTAAAATACCTCTCCAAATTCTTTTTGAAATTATTACACCACTCAAAAAGTTAAGTTTAAAATTAAGAGAGCATGTGTTTACTGGGTTTTAATCCTGCTAAGGGATTGTGAGAAAGTTGGTCGAAAGTTGGTGGTTTTTACCAGGAATTCCAGTTTCCTCCACGGCTAGCAACTGGCTACTTATGATTGAAGCTCTATATTTCAGAAAAGGACACAATAAACTGAACTACAAATCTCAAAGCCCTAGTGTGTTCTGCGGTTGTGTATTGTGTGTGTTGTTGTCTCACCTGGTATGAAGAACTGTCCGTCGGGGCCCTGCGCGTACTGCACGATGGTGGCGCCGGTGGTGCTGGTCTGCGCGGAGCTGACGTTACTCATGGTCAGCGTCTGCAGGCCGCCGTCGCCTTGGGCTAGCTGCAAAGCTTGAGCAGGGACAACTACAACAGGAGAACCTAGGGTCAAAAGAGCACAGGGGACATGCCTTAAGTACGCATCCCGACACCATGCAGTCTGGAGCAGTTACAGCGGCATCACATACAAAACATCACCTTCAACAATCAACACTCTCAATTAGTAACGATTGGTCTTAGGAATGATTGAGAACAGATACAAGGACAACTTAAGTCAGGAACTTTTAAGACGGGCCATATAAACAAAATCTACTGAAACCTAAACTTGTCGAGGTCACAAGGATATTTTCTATTTCTTGTTTTTCCCTTTTTTGCTTTCCAACACATAAGTCCATGATTTTCACTGAATGTCTTTTTCCAGCAAGTAGTTGAAATCTCTCTCTCTCTATCTATCTATCTATCTATCTATCTATCTATCTATATATATATATATATATATATATATATATATATATATATATATATATATATACATATATATATATATATATATATATATATATATGTATATTATATATGTATATTATATATGTATTGCTGTTCATCACACTATTCCATTGAGTATATATGTGTTTACGTTAGGTCAATATATAAGTATATGTGGTCTCCTTCAAAGAATAGGAGACACCAACTTTCAAAAGCACCTATTGTGGGGCTAGTTGCCGTGAGTGGAGTTGAGGAGCTGTAGGAGCAGCAGGGTACTACAGGTGAACTTGGATATGACGGACTCAATGGGACCAGGAAAATTGGTCCGTCATATGCAAAATCTGTCGTATACATATGACAAATACTTGATATGCATCGGACTGGGAACAAGCATATCGTCCGTCATATGCAAAAATCCATCGTACAGTGGTCCGTCATATCCAAGTTCACCTGTACTGCCTAGGGGACTCACTTGTGGCTGAGGAGAGCTGCTGCTGTAATGCCGAGGCCTGAGACAGATTGTTGGCGGCGTCCGTCGCCTCCTGGCTGTCCTGCTGACTAGAGTTGGACGATTCCTCCTCAATCTTACCAGGGATGACAGGACCATCGGACGACGACAAATCATTTAAAATCCTCCTGCAAAACATAAACAACACCAGGAGGATCAATACAAGATCGCGACAGGTTATGAATAAGGTCAGAGCAAGTATATGAATCTGTGATGTCTCATGTCTGCCCTTACCAAATACATGAAATGTTTAAACCAAACTTGCGTTTCATGATGATCAATTTCTATTATCAGTTTGCATGATCATTATCACAGGAACCCTCACAGAAGGGAGTTCCAGAGTCAAGCATTTTCTGAGACCCCACTGAAATTTATTTCCCACTTTTCAAATGTGCACACAATATGAGAACCTCCACTATAAGTTGAACCCCTCCACAAGAAAGCCACTTATGTTTGAATTATTGTTTTGGACAGGCAGTTTTGAAATCCTGGCAAAGACCCTGCCTCAGGGCATCATTTGGACATCCTTACCCTCAATAATCACCCCTGAGGAATGAGGACACCAAAAGTCTTATGGTGCGTTATCTCCTAGAATGTCAGTTCAAACACATATATAATTGAATTTTTACCCCAATATAAATCCAATGACATTGTATTATGCCTTATATAAGTAAATACATAAGAAAAAGTGCTAGCATTTACATTGAAATGATAATTTCAAAACCCTTTGCTTGCAATTGGCATTTCTAGAAATTCATCACAACAACATTTGGGAGTCCTACTGTGGGAATTTGAGGGTCTGGATGTCCAAATAAACCAAGACGCATGCCGGCTAAGACACTGATAGCGACTCACCGATATGATGGACGCCTGGCAAGGATTTCTCTGCGCTTCTTCCCATCAGGGTCGTCATCATCATCTGCTGAAATAACCTACAAACATCAACAACAACATCAATTAGCACATCACAACCAACAAGTAATGAGACATAATAACAACCTGATTCCATTTTGAAAACACCAACGCAGGGATATTAAAAATGTGAAGAGGTGCAAAGTTCTTTTTCTTGAAGTTTCAACTCCAGTTACGGAGCTGAATTTCCTTATAGAACATGGCTCCTGTGATCAGAATCATAGTCCTAGATCTATGCATGTTTATGGTTGAAATCTGAGTATATTGAGGTCTCCCTTAAAAATTTGGACGCCCAAAAATTTTACAATTACCCATTTTAGGCACCCAGTTTCTGAATCCTGGTTAAGACCCTGGTAGGATGCCCAAATTTTCACAATTGCCCAGTTTCTAAATCGTGGCTAAGAACCTGATTGGAATCCAAGTTCCTTTTGACTGTCACACCTTTTCACATTCAAGAGGGCTGATATTTTGGTTATATCTTGGCTGCCACTTCACATCAGTTTACAGCAGCACTTGGCTCACATCAGAAACTGACAGAACTGCAATGCAGGGCAGCAGCCATTATCAGGCTAAAATTCTGCCTGGGCAAAATTTCAGTTTTTCAAATCCAAAGTATACATAAAAAGGCTTTTGATGTAATGAAGAATAACTTCTAACTTGGTAAAAGAAGTAAAAATAAAGCCAACTTTCAATTGTCTCCAACTTTAAATACAAAATTTTGAAACAGTATTGGTCACAAAAACAAATCCATTAAGAAACATGAAAAACATGAATTCATAAAATTGTGGGATAAAACTATCACTTAACAACTCAAAAATTCAAAGAAACATTTTTCTCTCCTGCCTTTTGTGATTATTTTAAACTCCAGTTAGTTGCAGCTGTGGAGGAAAGCTTGAAGTAGTATTTCTTGTAAACTGGGATATGGCAGTTCAGGCTATGGGGCCTGAAAAGGTCTTTTGATAAGAACTAGATGTCAAAAACAAGATTTTTGGTTATTATACATGCTATTTTGTTGCCCTACTCTGAAAAATCTAGGGGCTTGTGGCAAAACTAGAGGCATATGGCCCCTTGTCCCCTGGAAAATTGGAACCCTGCTGGTAAGTGTTGATTTTCCGGCTGTTCATATACCTGTAGTATCTGGTATTGCTGTTTGTCTGACTGTCTGTGGTGTGGTGCAGTCTGTAAGTCTGATACCTGTATAGTCTGCATGTTGCCTCCTGCGCCGCCTCCTCCGGTCGTCTGGATGACCGACGGCTGGTTGGGGTGGATGACAGACTGGACCTGGACTGGCTGGTTGGGGATGGCCACGTGAACCACAGAGATGGCCTGGTTGTTCTGGTCAACGACTTCCGTGCCGGACGCGGCGCCGTCACCGTCGGTTATCACCTCCATCATCACCTTCTAGGCAAGCTGGAATACACAATGTATCATATCACCTACTAGGCAAGCTGGAATACACAATGTATCATATCACCTCATCATCAGCTACTAGACAAGCTGGAATACACAATGTATCATAACACCTCCATCATCAGCTACTGGGCAAGCTGGAATACACAATGTATCATATCACCTCATCATCAGCTACTAGACAAGCTGGAATACACAATGTATCATATCACATCATCATCAGCTACTGGGCAAGCTGGAATACACAATGTATCATATCACCTCATCATCAGCTACTAGACAAGCTGGAATACACAGTGTATCATATCACCTCCATCATCAGCTACTGAGCAAGCTGGAATACACAATGTATCATATCACCTCATCATCAGCTACTAGACAAGCTGGAATACATAATGTATCATATCACCTCATCATCAGCTATTAGACAAGCTGGAATACACAATGTATCATATCACCTCATCATCAGCTACTAGACAAGCTGGAATACACAATGTATCATATCACCTACTAGGCAAGCTGGAATACACAATGTATCATATCACCTCCATCATCAGCTACTAGACAAGCTGGTGTACACAATGTATCATATCACCTCATCATCAGCTACTGGACAAGCTGGAATACACAATGTATCATATCACCTCATCATCAGCTACTAGACAAGCTGGAATACACAATGTATCATATCACCTCATCATCAGCTACTGGGCAAGCTGGAATACACAATGTATCATATCACCTACTAGGCAAGCTGGAATACACAATGTATCATATCACCTCATCATCAGATACTAGACAAGCTGGAATACACAATGTATCATATCACCTCCATCATCAGCTACTAGACAAGCTGGAATACACAATGTATCATATCACCTCCATCATCAGCTACTAGACAAGCTGGAATACACAATGTATCGTATCACCTCCATCATCAGCTACTAGGCAAGCTGGAATACACAATGTATCATATCACCTCATCATCAGCTACTAGACAAGCTGGAATACACAATGTATCATACCACCTCCATCATCAGCTACTAAACAAGCTGGAATACACAATGTATCATATCACCTCCATCATCAGCTACTGAGCAAGCTGGAATACACAATGTATCATATCACCTACTAGGCAAGCTAGAATACACAATGTATCATATCACCTACTAGACAAGCTGGAATACACAATGTATCATATCACCTCATCATCAGCTACTAGACAAGCTGGAATACACAATGTATCATATCACCTCATCATCAGCTACTAGGCAAGCTGGAATACACAATGTATCATATCACCTCCATCATCAGCTACTAAACAAGCTGGAATACACAATGTATCATATCGAATCATCATCAGCTACTAGGCAAGCTGGAATACACAATGTATCATATCACCTCCATTATCAGCTACTGGGCAAGCTACAATACACAATGTATCATATCACCTCATCATCAGCTACTAGGCAAGCTGGAATACACAATGTATCATATCACCTCCATCATCAGCTACTAGGCAAGCTGGAATACACAATGTATCATATCACCTCCATCATCAGCTACTGGGCAAGCTGGAATACACAATGTATCATATCACCTACTAGGCAAGCTGGAGTACACAATGTATCATATCGCCTCCATCATCAGCTACTGGGCAAGCTGGAATACACAATGTATCATATCACCTACTAGGCAAGCTGGAATACACAATGTATCATATCACCTCCATCATCAGCTACTGGGCAAGCTGGAATACACAATGTATCATATCACCTACTAGGCAAGCTGGAATACACAATGTATCATATCACCTCATCATCAGCTACTAGGCAAGCTGGAATACACAATGTATCATATCACCTCCATCATCAGCTACTAGGCAAGCTGGAATACACAATGTATCATATCACCTCATCATCAGCTACTAGACAAGCTGGAATACACAATGTATCATATCACCTACTAGGCAAGCTGGAATACACAATGTATCATATCACCTACTAGACAAGCTGGAATACACAATGTATCATATCACCTTCTAGGCAAGCTGGAATACACAATGTATCATACCACCTCCATCATCAGCTACTGGGCAAGCTGGAATACACAATGTATCATATCATCTCCATCATCAGCTACTAGACAAGCTGGAATACACAATGTATCATATAACATCATCATCAGCTACTAGACAAGCTGGAATACACAATGTATCATATCACCTCCATCATCAGCTACTAGACAAGCTGGAATACACAATGTATCATATCACCTACTAGGCAAGCTGGAATGCACAATGTATCATATCACCTCATCATCAGCTACTAGACAAGCTGGAATACACAATGTATCATATCACATCATCATCAGCTACTAGACAAGCTGGAATACACAATGTATCATATCACCTACTAGGCAAGCTGGAATACACAATGTATCATATCACCTCCATCATCAACTACTAGACAAGCTGGAATACACAATGTATCATATCACCTCATCATCAGCTACTAGACAAGCTGGAATACACAATGTATCATATCACCTCATCATCAGCTACTAGATAAGCTGGAATACACAATGTATCATATCACCTCATCATCAGCTACTAGACAAGCTGGAATACACAATGTATCATATCACATCATCATCAGCTACTAGATAAGCTGGAATACACAATGTATCATATCACCTCAACATCAGCTACTAGACAAGCTGGAATACACAATGTATCATATCACATCATCATCAGCTACTAGACAAGCTGGAATACACAATGTATCATATCACATCATCATCAGCTACTAGACAAGCTGGAATACACAATGTATCATATCACATCATCATCAGCTACTAGATAAGCTGGAATACACAATGTATCATATCACCTCATCATCAGCTACTAGACAAGCTGGAATACACAATGTATCATATCACATCATCATCAGCTACTAGATAAGCTGGAATACACAATGTATCATATCACATCAGCATCAGCTACTAGACAAGCTGGAATACACAATGTATCATATCACATCATCATCAGCTACTAGACAAGCTGGAATACACAATGTATCATATCACATCATCATCAGCTACTAGACAAGCTGGAATACACAATGTATCATATCACCTCATCATCAGCTACTAGATAAGCTGGAATACACAATGTATCATATCACCTCATCATCAGCTACTAGACAAGCTGGAATACACAATGTATCATATCACATCATCATCAGCTACTAGATAAGCTGGAATACACAATGTATCATATCACCTCATCATCAGCTACTAGACAAGCTGGAATACACAATGTATCATATCACATCATCATCAGCTACTAGATAAGCTGGAATACACAATGTATCATATCACCTCATCATCAGCTACTAGGCAAGCTGGAATACACAATGTATCATATCACATCATCATCAGCTACTAGACAAGCTGGAATACACAATGTATCATATCACATCATCATCAGCTACTAGATAAGCTGGAATACACAATGTATCATATCACCTCATCATCAGCTACTAGACAAGCTGGAATACACAATGTATCATATCACATCATCATCAGCTACTAGACAAGCAGGAATACACAATGTATCATATAACCTCATCATCAGCTACTAGACAAGCTGGAATACACAATGTATCATATCACCTCATCATCAGCTACTAGACAAGCTGGAATACACAATGTATCATATAACCTACTAGGCAAGCTGGAATACACAATGTATCATATCACCTCATCATCAGCTACTAGACAAGCTGGAATACACAATGTATCATATAACCTCCACCATAAGCTACTAGACAAGCTGGAATACACAATGTATCATATCACCTACTAGGCAAGCTGGAATACACAATGTATCATATCACCTCATCATCAGCTACTAGACAAGCTGGAATACACAATGTATCATATCACCTCATCATCAGCTACTAGACAAGCTGGAATACAAACTGTATCATATCACCTACTAGGCAAGCTGGAATACACAATGTATCATATCACCTCATCATCAGCTACTAGACAAGCTGGAATACACAATGTATCATATCACCTACTAGGCAAGCTGGAATACACAATGTATCATATCACCTACTAGGCAAGCTGGAATACACAATGTATCATATCACCTCATCATCAGCTACTAGGCAAGCTGGAATACACAATGTATCATATCACCTCATCATCAGCTACTGGACAAGCTGGAATACACAATGTATCATATCACCTCCATCATCAGCTACTAGGCAAGCTGGAATACACAATGTATCATATCCCCTCATCATCAGCTACTGTACAAGCTGGAATACACAATGTATCATATCACCTCATCATGGGCAAGCTGGAATACACAATGTATCATATCACCTCATCATCAGCTACTGGGCAAGCTGGAATACACAATGTATCATATCACCTCCATCATCACCTACTAGGCAAGCTGGAATACACAATGTATCATATCACCTCATCATCAGCTACTAGACAAGCTGGAATACACAATGTATCATATCACCTACTGGGCAAGCTGGAATACACAATGTATCATATCACCTACTGGGCAAGCTGGAATACACAATGTATCATATCACCTCCATCATCAGCTACTAGACAAGCTGGAATACACAATGTATCATATCACCTACTGGGCAAGCTGGAATACACAATGTATCATATCACCTACTGGGCAAGCTGGAATACACAATGTATCATATCACCTACTGGGCAAGCTGGAATACACAATGTATCATATCACCTACTGGGCAAGCTGGAATACACAATGTATCATATCACCTACTGGGCAAGCTGGAATACACAATGTATCATATCACCTACTGGGCAAGCTGGAATACACAATGTATCATATCACCTCATCATCAGCTACTAGACAAGCTGGAATACACAATGTATCATATCACCTACTGGGCAAGCTGGAATACACAATGTATCATATCACCTACTGGGCAAGCTGGAATACACAATGTATCATATCACCTCATCATCAGCTACTAGACAAGCTGGAATACACAATGTATCATATCACCTACTGGGCAAGCTGGAATACACAATGTATCATATCACCTACTGGGCAAGCTGGAATACACCATGTATCATATCACCTTATCATCAGCTAAGTACTAGTTAGACAAGCCAAGCTTTTCAGAGATCCTGGTTGGGAACACTCTCATTGATTTCTCAATTTGTTGATAGAAATGTGTAATAAAATATATGGAATAAATGTTGCTGTTGATACCATTTTGTGTATGGATGTAATTGTTAGTGGATTAAGAAAAGTTGTTATTGTCTCTTCCCACAGCTGAGCCATCTTAGCACTACAGCTGGGGAAACATCTGATGATTGAATCACAGCCTGCTATTATCACTAACTTCTCTGGTTGTCATGGCAATCTATCTAACAGGAACCTGTTGCTTGGCAACATGGCATCCTGCCAGCCCCTTCCTTCTCTCTGTGTCTGCAGTGTCCAGTGTTACTGATCATCGCCTTGAGCCTGGAGGTGCTGGACTCAAGAGACACAAAAGAGTGTGACTTGTTAAATATAGAGTTCCAGTTGAATGTACCTGACAATATGAAATCTTATCTACAATACGAATACAATGGAGACTATTGGACAGTATCCAGTACATTAAACATCCAAACTTTCAGTGAACCCCCCCCCCCCCCCCCCCTCATGTGGGATATTTTCAGGGTGATAAAAATAAGTAATAAGAATTTTCAGGGTGGAGTGGTTATTCACCCCGGGGTCAATTACAGGGGGGGGGTCAGATTTCATGGTACACAGGGATGCTGTGAAACTTTTTTCGCCCCCATCAAATCTCATCTTCTATGATAGACTTTCATTAGCCACATTCTATAGAATCTCGAAACCGTGGCTTACTTCAACAATCAGACACTTCAGCAGCATTTTTTTCAAAGCACTAGTAAAGTAGTATTATGGTAATTATATCATACATAGTCAATTGCATATTACTTCTCAATAAGCATTTTCCAAAATCATTTTCGGGAAGAAAGCTTTACACAAGCCATTGTGGGAAAACAATTGATTAATCGTCACTATATGGAGCACTTCATGTAATGTTTTTTGAAATAAAGAAAGACAAAATGAATAAAAATAAATGCTGTCTGTGAATTTTATGCAATGTTTTTTCTTGTTATTTTTAAGTTAAAGAAAATGTGATGGACCAGTAAAAATTTACGGGGCTAGTGGTCCTATCGGGCCAGTAACATCTTGAGCTAGTGTTGAGGCCTCTATATTCATAACCCAATAGCTGTCGAGACACAGCAAAAACTTAAGTTCAGCCTGGCAAGGATGTTTTTATGATGCCACTCCTTTGTGGAAAAAATCTGAAGCGAACTGATAAGATTGGTTTTCAATATGTAGTGACGTCAATGCAGATACTAATTAACTTGGAGCAGTTGAGTCTGGGCTGCTGCTGCTGCTGGACATACAGGATCTGCCACCGCACACCCATCGAGCTGCTGCGGATGATCCACAAACACCCTGCTCACTGGCTAAAGCCTATAGGTTGCCATGGTGACAGGGATGCAGTAGTAGCAGGCCTCAACGCTAACTCAAAATGATACTGGCCCTGTAGGACCAGTGACACCTAGCATCTACTGGTCCTGCAGAATGTTTACTGGTCCTACAATTTTTCATTAACATAGCAAGAAAGAACATTGTATAAGATTCACCACAACATTTATCTTTATAAATTTTATCTTCATTTATTTCAAAAACAATTGGGGACATTCTCAGGGGGAAACTTTTTAACAAGAATGTCTCCAAATGTTTACTGGCCCTGTAGGACCAGTTGAGGTCTTTTTTACTGGCCCGAAGATGTTTTGGGGATCTGGGGCCATAGGTTTACCCTTAGCGTCGAGCCCTGAAGAGTGAAGGGCTGATTGGCTAAGGAAAAGGGATGCTCAGCAATGCAGGGTCTTATTAGCCTGGATTTCAAAACTAAACAACAATTCCTAAGTTTCTGTCTGTCCAGATTTAAGCTACTAATCAGCCCCAAATCCTTATACCACTACATTTAATAGCATAGTGTGTCAAAAAAGGCAGTTTACACTTCTGCTTTGTTTGTTAGGAAAATATTTTGGGAGTCAAAACTACAAAACAGTGCAGCAAGGATAGTATCGAGAACCAGGAAGTATGAACATATCACACCTGTTCTCATCAAGCTTCACTGGCTACCAATCAAATTCCGCATCCAATTTAAGGTCCTACTGCTGGTATACAAGGCGCTCAACGGACTTGCACCTAAGTACATCAAGGAGCTGCTCGTGCCTTATAAACCCAGACGCCATCTACGATCAGAAGCTTGGAGATCGCGCTTTTTCCATTAGTGCACCGAGATTATGGAATGCGCTTCCACAACACCTGAAGGATTCTACATCGTGTCAGGCCTTCAAGAAGTGTTCTAAAAACACACCTTTTCAGGCTCGCCCATTGAGGCGTTGTGGACTATGACTCAAACTATGACAATGTGCAGCGCTTTTGAACATTTTATGAATGGAAAAGGCGCTATATAAATTCCAATTATTATTATTATTATATTAGGAAAATAGTTGGTTATTACCCCCAAAAGAGTCAAAATTGAAAATATATAGAAATTTTTGCCTGTCCAAAAAGGTTTTCAGGAAGTTGCCTGTGCACAGGGTCCTGACAGTGTCCCTGCAGTCAGCAGACTCCCTTCGTCTTCTTATGTAAGCTTGCTACAGCCACGCCCAGGGATCATCTACACACCATGGACTTCAGGACACTTATATACTTAACCCTTATCCTGCTAACCACAACTATTGTCGTGGTGTGCAGCAGTGCTCATAGGTTTCACAGCAGGATAAGGGTTAATACCAATCCCCTGCATTTCCTTCAGCACAGGGTGACTGTGCTGCAAGCTTCAGTGCAATAATGGAATCATTTGCAGACATGATCTTAGCTAGTAGGGCGTCTGGACGTCACATTGACACCCAAACCAACAAAAATCACCACTCAGGTGCCAACAAAAATTTCTATGTGAGTGGTTTCTTTAAATGTATTTTTCAAGGATGCAATAAATGTTTCCACCTCATCATAATTCACATAACATGGTAAAGGGATAGTATACCTTACTAAGTTACTATAAGTGAATAATTGATTATGGTTCAAATCTGAGTATATATTGTGCTCAACCTTGAAAAATAGAATGCCCCCAAAATTACAAAATTGGCAATGTTGGGCTCCAAGTTTCTAAATCGAGTGAATCCTGGCTAAGACCCTGTTTGCAGGGCTCCCGGTTATCAATGGGTAGAGGCCTGTATTCGCATGACATGTGCTTGTATGTATATGCAGGGTCTTAGCCAGAATTTTCATAACAGGGTGTCCAAAATGGGGTTTCAAGAAGACAGGGTGTCCAAACCCCCTCGCTGAAAAAAAAATAAGTCATCATACTGACCATATACATTGACAAATCAAGTGATTATATGCTTTATTTCTTCAACAAATGTTCTAGATATCATTTAAGAATAAAACTTTTTAGAATAACTACTTGTTATTAATATTTTCAAAAAATTCTGTCCAAAAGATAGGGTGTCTTTTCCCCTGAAAATTGGTATTTTTGGTGGACCAGGGTGCCAAAAAGACACCCGGACACCCTGCTGGCTAAGACCCTGTATAATATATGGCCATAGTTTTGCAATTGGTAGGTTCATATAAATTGGAAGGGCCAATTCTGTGAACTTTGAATAATACTCCTAAATCCAAGGCCCCATGAAATATGTAATGGGCTATGATACTATTTAGAGAGACACTGAGACAGTCAGGGTCATGCTGACCTCGCTGCTGGTGTGAAAACCAATCTAAAGCACTGTTTGCTGTGGAGTGTTTTCTAATTGAACTCGGCCTGAAGACCAGGCTATGGCTTCTGCCCACACCCCCACTCCACACAGACTCCTACTGGCATTGACGTCACACAAATCTACAGGTTTAGCTATAGATTATATCTAAGCCACAGGCAAATGGCAAGCACTGGCTCAGCACATGGGCACGTGAAATATTGATGAACTATTTGGGGACAAGCGTTAACTAGATTTGCCACACAAACAGCTACACCTGTTGAATCACCTACACACTCTCTATATATATCTACTATCTAGCCTTCTATAAATATCTCCTGGGGGCAACACAATACCTAGTTAGCTACACAATATATAAAAATATCTTACTCTACATTTAAACACAATCAAACAACTACATGAATTGAAAGATTGCAACCTTCTGTAGCAATAGCCTTAACAACCTATCAAATCCATCTACCTGGGCGAGTGGCAAGAAGCACACACTTGACCCATCCCAGGATCTAGCCAGGACCCATCATTTGGACAGGCAATATCCTGTAAAAACTCCTCTTCAGACAGGCAAAAGTTTCCACAAAGAATTTTCACTTTTTCATGTGCAAATTGCAATTTGTGAGGCAACTTCAATGACACTTCACTCACAATGAGCTGCAAAATGGTATCTCTATAATTTTAAAAGGTTTGTACATCAAAACATTTCCACAAACTAAAGGTGAATAGTAGCAAAAGCTTTTGGCACATAAAAAATGTACGCCCGATTCCTGATCAGCCACACAAACTTCATTTTGAATGCAAGTGAGGAGGAAGCTAAAGCATTTTTGATGGGAAACTTAGTGCAAACTGTCTCAAGAATAAAAATTTTGTGATTATACTTTTTAATTTGATACAGGTGAACTTGGTAGTTGGATATGACGGACCACTGTACGACAGATTTTTGCATATGACGGACGATATGCTTGGTCCCAGTTCGATGCATATCAAGTATTCGTCATATGTACTGTAAAACTGGTAATGATTGCGTGATTTTAATTATTGCGTTTTAATGCGAATGCATGAGGACGCAATATTAAAACACGCATAAATCTGTCCCTTCTGTTTCAGATATCTGACGTCTGATGGCGTCGCATTAATTAAAACACGCATAAAAGAGAAAATGAAAAAAACGCAATATTTACTACACGCAAACATTACCAGTTTTACAGTATACGACGGATTATGCATATGACGGACCAATTTTCCTGGTCCCATTGAGTCTGTCATATCCAAGTTCACCTGTACCTCACAATCAGTATTTTGGGCGCTGATGAATCGATTGAGCAGATAGGTGTGACCAGAACCTGAAAGCCATGAGTGGGGTTCTATTTGGTCATACAAGCATTGAAAGACAGTAAATGAGTTCCAGAGAAAACAATATATATCAAATGTGCAACATAACCACTTGCCTCGTTGCAAGTGAATTTGGCAAAAAAACGGCAATGGGGCAAGCTGAATAAGACCATGACTTGCCCCGCTCGGCAAGTAATGATTTGGGCAAAGTCCAATACAACCTTTGTTTAACAGAGTGACAGGGCAAGTGGAAGTGCCAGCGGGGCAAGTCAACTTTAGGGGCAGCTTATCGTGTAGATTTTTTCTTGATACGTTATATAGATATTTTGTTTTTGATTTAAATTATACCTTGATACGATGCCATTTATAACCAGGGAAAATCACGAAAATGACAGAATGCTTTTAAAAAGCATGTGACCTGCAATGCTGGCTAGATGCATTGCTGAGTTTTTTTAACAAGTCTCTATTTTCATTTTTTCCCTATTTTGGTGCAATTGATATGTGTATTGACAAGTGAAAGTGTATTGTGTGAGGAGAGTTATTGATATGGACCCCTTTACAATGACATAGCAAGAAAGAGTCTGCTTCATTTTACACAATTTTACATACCCATTGTCTGGTGAGTGAAACTTCTGATATATATCCTTGGACTCAACAAGAACAGGAAATCTGACAAAATAAAACTGGGAGTTGTAAATAAGTATCTCTCCTGCCATTTTTCTCAGAACCTTTTAAAAGATTTGATGATCCAGAAACTCCCAAGTCACAGAACTAACTGGATTTGACATAGCAGGTCCAGCCTTCCAAATCCTGACCATCCTTCAAATGATCTTTATAGGTGTAAAGACAATCCCCATTAGGCATACAGTCTAAAATACACATTGATCAACATGATATGTTAGAGCTTTTTCATCAGTTTAACCCTTTCATACCTGGAGATCTACTTGACTAGTAGCAGTTTTGGCTGATACGGGTATGAATGGGTTAAGATGTAAGTTATAGTTTTAGCCTGGAGGGTGCTTGGGTGTCAATTGAACACTCTAACCCTAAAACAATACCCCTGAGTACACCCAAAATCTCAGCATGTTATGGCCTCCTTTAAAAACTGGATGAACAAAAAACTTAATAAATGCCAATATTAAGCAGTGTTAAGCACCCAGTTTCTCAATACTGGCTAAGACCCTGATGTCATCATGGATTTCATGGATACAACTAGGTGATGACATCATTCAAGGCAAAATGACAAACACTGACTCATGCGTACCAGAAGATAGCATAAAGCTGCAAAATGAAAACCAATGGAACCTTCAGCTTTATAACTACAATTGATACAATTTGAATAACAATAAATTAATGATCAATGCTTTTGAAGATATAATCAATCAACCAATATATATATATATATATATATATATATATATATATATATATATATTTATAATTCTATACACATTTTAGTTAAGCACTATCTTGTTAAGTACAATGCTTAAATACAGTTGTAACTTAATACATGCAGCCCAATTGCTAGGATTTTACTATGAGGTATCATATATTATATTTATTTAGCAAATAGATCTGTATGTGTATGGTTGTTATGTGAAAATATATTATATTATATTTTTTATGAAGACTAAAACAGCCATTCAATTAAAGAATCAATGTGATAAATTTTCTAAGTGTATATTTAATTAAAAGTCAAACATATTTAAATGCAAATTTATTATCAATAAATTCCAAAATCAAAAATCAATATAAAAAAAATATCATAAATATCTGAAATGAAATGGTTGGATCATGGCTTCAATCAAACTGTCAAATTGAATCCATTCATACAAATGCAATTTGAATTTAACTATACATCATCCCTTATAATAATGTCCTAAAATAATCAAGCAAAACAAAAAAAATAGGCGAATCTTCACAGAATGAACAGCTGGTATTATGATAATAAAATCAGACCAAAACAAATCGGTAATAAATGGTAATGGTAATATTGAGAATGTAGATTCTAGTACTGTGACAGAATACCCGGATCTGACTCAATCGTCTAGATTTTCTACACTGATCGTTTGGCCATCGGAAAAGCTTAGAAGGAAAGCGAGGTCACAAGTAGGACGCCATCATCAACTGCCAAGACCACCCTTAAAACCCTTTTTGTCGAAACAACCCCTGGCGACTGATCGGATACGAGCATGACATCATAACCAGGAAGTCAGATGGGCTCTACTTTGAATTTACCGGGGCAGATGACACGCCGAAAGAACACCTCTGAAAATGCACCAATTCCAAGGAAATATTTCCTCCAGACCTCCATCAAAATCACCATCGCAAAATATATCACATCGTTTGCATCCTATTTTCTTCCAATGCTGGCCTCAAAATGTCCCGTAAACTACTTCCATGCTGGACATCATGCTTCATTGTTGTTATTAGTCAATGAAGTACTTACCAGTTACGTACTTTTCGTCACCAACTTTGCCGCAATCGGACTGGATAAATTTGCAGAATACGTAGTGGCCACGTCAAAATACACGAAAAGCGTCACAGCCTCGAACAACAGGACCGGATCACGGACACATCCAACAACATTCTTCCGCTAAATGCTAATTTAGCGAAATCTCATTGGCTGCTAACAAAGATGACGTCATTTAACCCCGCGCACCATCCCGAACACTCAACTCTCACGGGACTACTTCCAATCCGTGTGTGCTGAGGACCTCGTTAGTATTCATATTCGAAATAAAGTCTACTCGTTTGCGGGCTGTTGCAAGATAAATTTATTCTTTTGATAGGTGAAATGTCTTGGAATGAACATTTCGGAAAGATATGTGCGAGGTCATGCCAAGAGTTATATGGATTATTTGAATCCGCTGCTATCCATATTTCTTGTTATGAGGGTGATAAGGCTTCTCTAGGTAGAGAAGGCTGGGAGGGCGCACTAAGTCGATCCCCGAAAATAACTTGATATGGGTCACTTGTGGTTTACATGTGTTACACATGGACAGAGTTGATCGAGCACGAACCGTGTCAACTAACTGGATATATGTTTTAACAAGTCCCTCCATCTATTAGGTTCATCGGTGCTTTGTGATACTATATTTAGAATCATTGACGTCATACCATGCAGGGAGTGACGCACTTCCGGATCAATGGGCTTCTTCTATGACATGACAGGTCCCAGAACTAACGGAAGGAAATAGATTTTAACAAAGGCCTTCATATGCATAAAACAAAACATCACAAATCACGCTTAAGCTTTTATGTTCCGCTTAAATAACATATTTGCTAACAACATCCTAATTGAGTAGAGTATTACGTAGAGATACTACTACTACTAAATTTAATAATAATAATCTTTCAAATACATTTTTGAAATGCTCAGAGATTAAAAAGGATAATTTGATATGTGCATTTAATAACGATGCTCAAATCCGCTTTTCCTGTGAAATTGAAAATTAATGAAAATCCAATTCCTCAAGCTTTTCTTTGGGTAATGCATTTTCTAGAATAATTGGGGTTAATTTATGAATAAAAGGATATTATTTGAGAGTTTACTTTGAACAGTTGTATAGTCTGTCTGACTCAAGTTTAGCCTACGCCCAGTTCCTCATAAGTAAATCAACTTGGCTGTTAAAGGGGAACTAAAGGCTCACATACGTATTAGCTTATATGAAAGTAATTCACTTCAAGAATAGGATGCTGTCTTCCTTTTTCTCTCAGTGGTCCCACGAGGGGAGAATTTTGCGTATTGCCACCAGCCTGCCCAGCCCCTAGCAGCCACTGGTAGCAGCCATGTTCTTCAACTGCTATCAGCTGTGACTCAACGAGTGGCAGCCCACTTTCTGTCCCTTAGCTCTGAGCAGTGTATCATAGGCTGTATTGCTCTACACACCAACTCTCTTCGAAAGTTGCATAAAAACTTGTATGAGTATCAAACAGGTAAATGGCAAAATCATGAGCAGCAATTGGCTGTACAAAAAGACAGGGTGGTAGAGTTATTTTCCATATATTTCCTGTTGGTAAATTCAGACAAAAACAGTGGCTATATTTGACCATGTATCAGACACTTCGTGTCCATAACTTGTATTAGGCCGCTGAGGCAATCAAAGGAAACTATTCGAATTACTATAACAATCTCTCCCATTGCCAAGTACTTTGACACAAAGCCTAGCTACTAGGCTTTGCTGAGATTGGCATATTTATATGTATATGAATAGGTTTATTGGGGTTGGAATTGGATGTATCACAATCTGTTACTGTGTTAGATGTGTGTGTGTGTCTTTATCTGAATTGCAGTACTGTAATATGAAATAATAATAATAATGATAATAATAATAATAATAATAATAATTGATATTTGAATTGATATAGCACCCTTACCACCTATCATGTTTTAAAGCGTTTTACAAAGAATAGTCAGTGGACAGATGTTTATGGTCCATATAGTCTAAAATTAACTTTTCAAAAAGTAATTAGTTCAGCGGCGTCTTGAAGTTTTGCACACTATCAGCAGCCTTGGTGTCGTCGGGGCACTCATTCCAAAGGCGTGATGCATAGGCACAGAGGGCTCTGTTACCAAACCTTTGTCAGATGAGTGTGTGGTATCGTATATCTGTAATAAGTTCATAGTGTGCGGTCCAAGAGTCATTCTAGTAGCGTATTTGACTAAAAAGTCTAGAGGGACATATCCTTACATGCATTTTAAAGTCAAAAGCAGAATCTTGAGCCCAATTCTTTTCATGATGGGCAGCCAGTGCAGATCTTTTAGAATTTGTGTAATGTGATCATACTTTTTGGAGCCACTAACCACTCTGGCTGCATTGTTTTGGACTTTCTGGCGCTGTGCAGACATATTCATGTTTGGATCAAAAACAGCATCTAGTTAACGACTGGTTCATTAAGAACTGGAAAACTGTGTTTATGGTTAAAATTGACAGTTAGATATAAACTAATACGTACAATAAAAGAACATAGTGAATCCAGTTTTTTGTGTTAAGTGAGGATGTGTGCAACACAGTACTATTTAGAGAGCTATGTAGGAGTCCTTAGATGTGAATTCTCTAAAATACAAATTGATATCTACTAGATTATGGCCAAATTTTGAATTATTGACGTAACGAATAATTACAGCTTGCAATATGATGTCTATGATGGTGTAAGTCTGACGCAGGAAATAAACTTCAAAATCGCAAAAAAAACTTGCAAAAAACACAAAAAAACTCGCTAACAGAAAAAACACTTCCAAATGGCAGAATATGCAAATAGGCCCAGTTAATTCATAAGTCTCAGTTTCATTGGACTATACATCATCTAAACGTTGAGGACAGTTCGGGCTATTCCATATGTCTAGGGGGGTTCCTATGCGACAGACTGGATTTTTAGAAAAGTGTTACATTACAATTTAAAAACCCACATGTTGAAATCACAATTAAGAGGATATTAGAACGATGTAAAATGATATCGAAATTAAGTTTCGAATGTATATTAGTGTTCCCTGAGTTTACATACATATGAAAAGTGAATGGTATTGGCATTGGGTGAGTGTGGTTGTAGAGGCTCTACTGCAGACAATGGACCTGAGCATGGTAGCCGCTGTGCGGGAAACCCACGAGATGGAGGGACTAACAACCGAAACAAAGGTCCCAGGCTGTCAGATACACCAGAGCTACCAAACTATGTGCCTGTCGAGCTCTTATTTGCTATCATAGAATGCAGAAATATACTTTTTCAAGTGCGTCCTAGAATGGTTGATACTGGAGCACATGCGTCCAGTCCTGGAGCACAGCATTTAGTGGCCCACTTAGCTTCAGACAAATGGTTTATAAGATTGCCACCAGGTGGCACAATTATATACAAATATACCACTTTATATCTATAATTTTGAGTGAAATTAATGAAATAAATTGGCGAAGTTCAGTGTGCAAAGAATTATGCATCAAGAAAATGCCCGACACCCTTCCGTGCCCGGCGCCCATCCCCAATTTACTTGATTCCATCTGAAGTGGACTCATAGCCTGACAACCGTGTTGAGCCTGGGAGTAGTAGACAGGGAGTGGGCACTGTGCATGCGTCATCAAATTTCGCTGCCTCCGACTATATGAGTCATAGAGAACCTGTGTACCGCAGGATTGGCTGCCTGCTGCCTGCTATAAAAAATCACGTGACCAATTCTTCCCCAGGCAACACCGCGTAACCCGAGGCGCACATCACCTAGGTACTGTGCCTATGGGGTTGCGGATCAAGGGGATGTATTTCTCTGGTTGAGCATAACTCATCCAGAGAAAGTCCGATACAAGGTCATAGGAGTGGAGATGAAAGTAGTGGAAAGTTGTATGAAGCTAGTGGCGCTTGGCGCTTGGCGCAACACAGCGCAAAAAGTAGGCAGGTATAGAAGAGGAATGGATCCGTGTGCCGAAATAGAGAGGCCGGCGCACGGATCCATGTCTCAGAGGGAATGGATAGAGATGTAACAGTTAAGAAATATGAGGAATGTGGGTAGTAAGTAAAAGCAATTTAGTGATCGTGTAATTAAATATATAAGTTCACCTCGGAAAAGAAAGAAAATGTCTGATTTGGAAAACATGTGTTGCTGAAATGCCATGAAGCTGAGAATATGGGGAATTCAAAAACATAAATCAGAATTCCCCCCCCCCCCCCCCCCCCCGCCAATATGATACTGACCAACCCTCTTATCTGGGTCATGGACTATTATGACGTCTAGCATATAGTTTTTGAAAAACAATGCAGGGATTGATAAGCTTGCAAAACCAATTATGGTGTATGTTTTTCATTAGAAAGGAGACATCTGTTACAGTATCTGTTAGTCAAAATCTTGTAAATGGTGTTTTATTCGCAAGTGTAGTGGGCTTGGTCATTGTTGCTAACATATCTGCCCGTTCCGTGTCATTTCAGAGGTCCAGACCTCACACATTATACATGACAATTTGTCAAGCATGAATGGGTTATGACAAATTTTGCATTTTTTCTTTTTGTAATGGCGCGGCCTGTTTTTCGAACTGATCATTTGAGCGCTGATCTCGTACATCGTAGTGATTTGGCCATTATACGGTGGGTGTCAGGGGGCCGCGGGTTGATGCTCAATCTGCCCAATCTAGATCACGGGTGGAAGCTTTGGCTGCTGAGATCGAATGATTTCTGGAGTCAATGACAAGTTATTGTTGTCCAGAATGATGTGATCAACTCTAAATTGATTAATTAACTAAGCGCTTAAATACAATCAGTCGAGTCGGCACCATTTCCATGCATATCTAACCATTTTATTTTGTACGACCTAAAAAGGGGGTCTGTAAGAATTTTTGTAGACTGTGGTAATAGAAATTGCTGGCCAGCGGTCTATTGTCGACAGAATCAGTGCAATGCGCGTACAGTTGTTCCGCGGTACTGTAGGTACATTTTCTTTCTGTAAAGGAATTTGACATTGGCATTAGGCTTTTGGATGATTTTCTGAGCCACAGAGTTTCCTAAAAGGTCTCGTTCCAGTTGACCCTCCCCCCCCCCCCCCAGGTATGCCACAACCTCTTTCCAACCCACTTTGATACCTTTACATGAGCTCCTTAGAAATGTGTGTTGTTTTAACTTCCTTTTTGAGGCAAATAGGAGTGGAGACTCAGGAGAGACTGTGTCTTTCCAAGGTGGAGTGAAAGTTTATTGTCTATCAACCACACCTTTAATTTGGTAAGTTACTCGTAGAGTTTTTGTTCAATATCAATAATGTGTTTTTCCCTGGTCAAAAGGGCCTAATCATCAGCATACAACTAAAGATCACAGTCAACAGCTGGTTCCATATCATTCACATAGATTACGTACTACTTTACTGACGCATCCTCCCACCCCATAGCACCAAGTTTATCAGACGTTATGGCATGGTTGACTGTATCAAAAGCTTTTAGTAGGTCAATCATAACCACTAAGAGGAAATGCTATCATCATAAACTTAATATTTACTTTTTTCCCATCACCTCAGAAAATCAAAAGAAAATAATCTGTCCCAGAAAGGTTGGAGAAAATAGTCTCTCAGAATATTCAAAAAATAAATAATCTGTCCCTGAAAAGTTGAAAAAAAATCTGTGTCTGAAAATGACCGTGTGTCTACTGTCTACATATTTCTTATTTTTATATCACCATAACAACTCGCTCTGAATGGAAATACAGTAATAACATAGTGTCTGCAGTAAGCGATAGGTGTCATTCTGTTCAGGGTACACTCAACTGTCGCGTCCTCTATCGACGTGCATTGGATTTAAAGATACGAAAGTAAGCCTCGGATGAGGATCGGGAGAGAAGTCGACCTATTTCCGTCCCGGCCTGCTGCTGCTGTCTTCCAAGTCAGTTCATTTGGCGCTTGCTTGCCACTGACCCAGAAATATCGCGGAGCTTTATTTACACGGTAAGTCACTTATCTCGCCCAACACATGGCCTTAAAAACTTTACTTAGATATCTGCCAGGACACCAATGTTGTTGCGATTGCTGTTAGTGATCAGTTTGTGACGGAACGCGGCGAATGATTCTAAGTATCTGCCCACAGGTATGAGTTCTATTTGCATGGAAGTTCCTCTCTCCTCACGAGGAGTTGAGACCCAACGGAATTCCTAAACGTACCGTCTGTCGGACGGAAGCTTTGGCTGCTGAGATCGAATGATTTCTGGAGTCAATGACAAGTTATTGTTGTCCAGAATGATGTGATCAACTCTTTGGGAGCTATGAATTGATTAATTAACTAACCGCTTAGACACAAACAGTCGGCATCCTTTATTTGCATGGTAAATGCAGGCGATGTACGCTTCATCTTTAAACAACGTCAGGATGTTGGAGACGGCATTATTTATTTTTTCATGGTTGTTAAATTCTGTTGACATTCGTTGGTAGAAATGATTTTAAGAATAAGAAGAAAGTAGTAAAACCGTAAAATTTTCGTCAGAATTATGTTGAAGTGCTTTGTTAAAGTTTTAGTAATTACATTTGTCATACTTCTAACATAAATCCTCTCTGAGCTAGCCATACTTGTATCACTTTATTTCCCTAGTGGCAGTTTCTAAAGAGAGAGAGAAACCATTGAATTGGATCTGCAGGTCTGAAATGAGTCATGTTTACACCAGAGCTTTGCTCTATTTACCTAATACACAAGACTGTTGTTGGTTCAAGTGACATCCTGCCTGCTGGCTGGCTGGCCGTAGTAGACTGGACAGGCACAGATTGTGGATTGACCCACTTGGTTCAACAGGTTAGTGATCTGACACATTGACACGAGTCATGCCGCTGTGTGTGGAGGTGGTCGGTGGTTTTCTACCCTTACTCCAATTTCTCCCACAGGTTTCTCTATTTGCACCAGGACTGGCAGGAGCATAACTCATCAATATATATATATATATATATTAAATTTAGGAAAACTTCCTGAGAAAGTGCTCATTTACCCAAGAAAAAATTACAGTTTGATGTTTTTTTTTAGTAATTTTTGCTTGATTTTAGAATTAAGAAATGTGCAAGGATGCCACAGGCCTGAGGCTGTTAGAAACCTCCAACCTCCACAGTCAATGCCTTGGGGGGTTTCAACACTTTTGCTGAGTTCAGTCTTAATGATTTGTGTTATAGCATGTATGGATATATACTTGCTTGGTCTCTTTTCTTTGGGGGGGGGGGGGGGGGGGGGTGGAAACTTGTCATTATTGAGAAAATGACTTTTATTTCAATGCTTAAATTACATTTTAACAACTTTATAGTGTGTAACACTATATGCTCAGGCACACTTTGCCAGGATACAATGTTGCAAAGTAATGACACAGTGTTGCCATGCAGTTATGCTGTTAAATCCATACACACCTATCTACACTGCTGTTGTGGAAGGGTTAATGCTTGCCAAGATTTTACCGTTTGTGCAGAATTTGTGACAAATACTCTTCAATTTCTTAAGTGAGATTGTTAGAATAATGAAATTGCCTTTATTACCATTTAATACTTTGCAATGATGAAGAAAGTTGAATAGATAAATATTGTATTTATCATTCTATCACTGTATACAATGTTGCTGTCAGTATATTATGAAGGCTTCTGGGAAAAGTAGTCATCCCATTTCACCTTATATAAGCAACTCTTTCATGTTTCATGCGAGGGGTAGTTGTATCAATGTTTCACTGCAGAATTGTGCAATACTGGTACATAATAGTATGGAGGTCGTTAAGTACAAACTGACCAGTATTTCAGTCTTGGCACAAGGCAAGATTACCAAACCTATCTAGTATATTTATCTGGCTGTACTCAACTGATAGAGATAGAGAAAATGGCCAATCAACAACCTTCCAACAAACACTTTATTGAATATTGATTTTGTTTTTCAAGTCATTTGAAAAATTAACTATAAAGATCAGACTGATGTGTCTTGATGGTAACTTGGGGCAGATAGGCTAGTAAAGACTGGTAACCAGTCTTCAATAAGTGAAGATTACTTAGGATTCTCATCTCTTAAGACTGTACTGGTAGCCAGTGTAAAAGTAGTGGAGATTATTTGGTATTCTTATCTCTTAATTAATAGATGTAAACAGATCGCCACCCTGTATGTGTTAAGGGTCTATATTGGTATACACCTAGATGTAATCTGTTAGTGGTCTTAAAATAATCTATGTCAAAAGACCATCCAAAAAGGCTATGCATCAGTTTTTGTACTGAGGAAAAGTATTTATGTGTAGTTTGAATCTGAGCTTATATTTGACTTTTATCAATACATTTCCGTTGAGAGATGCTCATGTCTTGGTTTTCTTGTTAGCTTCGGTCGTAAATCATCCATTTGTAAGATGAAGATATTTGAGTGAAATGCCCCAAAGCTTGTGCATTGAAGCAAATCATTCCTTGACAGATACTTTTATTTTGTATTATTTGTTTACGAATGGGTGAACACATTCATGCCTGTAGGTGTGGGCCTTCGCCACAATTTTAATAAATGCTTGAAAACAAGTCTTCACCCATGTCTTAGAATAAGATGATAGTTTGTTAGAAAAGAAAATGTTTGAATTACACCCAAACAAACTAAATCTGGACGGGCAGAAATTTTGTGAATTGCTGTTTTTGACAGGCAATTTTGAAATTCTCCTAAGGCCCTTGTTAAGTGGGTAAATCTTGGGAACCAAAGCATGTAGGTCCATGGGCTTATATTTAATGGTATTATTCACTGGCTTAGTCTTCATAGATACATACTATTGATCCGGATGGAGAACGTTATATATTTTCACATTGCTGCAGTATGAACCAGGTTGATATATATAGTCTTTGTTGAGTAGAAATCAATACAGCGTTATATTCCATGATGTCAGGATATACATGTATGCCCTACTTGGTTTCTTTTCTGTGTGTTAGTGTATTGATTATACTCTGACCTCACTCACTCATAAGCCACACGTAATGCTGTTGTTCAGAGATCACAGCAGCGTATGAATCAGGTAAATACTAACAATACTCCATGGAAATAAAACTACACGCAGCTATGTGAGTATACTGGTATTTTCCAAACTATATAAATATTATGGCATTCGGAGTTATATTATCGTAAGGCCCCTCAGCTCTGGACATTGGAACCTGAATGGCACTGTTTTTGTCCTTTAGGAGACCTATTTATATTTCCTGAAACTATTTGATCTTTTAGCCCACAAAGATGTGAGATTTTTTTAATGAAATCTATGTGACCATAGCATTTCTTTATTGAAAATATTTTGAGAAGCCACATTGTTTGACTTTTAACTGCCAACTCTCTTTCAAATATTTTCTGAATCTGAATTTCAAAAGTATTCATATAAGTACAAAGGAAGAGACAACATTTTTCCTGTAGATTTCTAGGCTGACTGGTTGAGGCCATCAAGTCGCATTTCTGGCTGCCTAGTTGCAGAAACCTTAACCAAATTTTACATGTTTTTAGGATGGTGCTGCTGACAATGTCAAATAACCAACAATTTTGTGTTGTTTTGGGATAATATATTGGTAAATCTTTTTCGAAATAGTCTGAGCACTACTTTCTTAAACGGGTGCCAGTTTGACCTGGCTTCACTTGGGTATTTGAGAGTGGTTTGGAAGAGTTTATCATCCCCCCCACAGCCCCACCCCACCCCGGCACGATGAGAGTGAGACACAATGCTGTTACGTAACATCTGCTCTGTCCAGACACTGATAACAAATCTCCATTCAGCCAGCGCTCTGCTGTAACCAGCGCTCATGTGTCAGTCTGGAAAGAGCACACCTGTCTACCTTTCCCGGGCTGGTAACACTGCAAACTATACCTGTCGCTGCAACCAGGGACAGGATTCTTATAGGAATCCATTAGGAACTCATGATTAACCAATTAATACTCACAGCGCCCAAAAGCAGCCTAGCAATTTTGATAATATTTTGCAGGCAAAAGCAAAGTCAGGAAAATATTTGATGAGGAAATGTCAATCAGAACATAACCCACAACTCTCCTTCAAATATTTTGTAAAGTCATTCTCAATTTCAAAGTTATTGTGAAAAGTATCATAGATCCAGACGAAAATTTCTGGAAGAACTCTTAAGTACTAATGGGTTAATCATCAGTTCATACAAACTGACTAGTGATTGGAAAGTGACATTACATCTCTCATCTAGTGTAGTCCCAGCACTGGAAGGGAAAACCAGTGAGTTGTATTCCAACATCACCTGGAAATTCCTGTTCTTTGACTTATATGCCACAGTGACGTGAAATGAGGCATCAGTTCAGGTGAAGGAAAATGGAAGTGGCCTGCAGAGAAACTATAACAGCTTAGGGGTCAGTGCAATAGTATATACCATCAGAGAAATACATCCCCTTGATCCGCAACCCCATAGGCACAGCATGCTAGTACCTACGGTATGTGCGCCTCGGGTTACGCGGTGAAGCCTGGGGAAGTATTGGTCACGTGATTGGTTTCGCGGCAATTTCAGTCTGACCCAGGGCCTGTGAAACCAGCAGGCAGCCAATCCTGGGGTACACATGTTATCTATGACTCATAGTGGTGTGAGGCAGCGAAATTTGATGATGCATGCACAGTGCCCACTCCCTGTCTACTACTCCCAGATACCATGTAGCACCATCAAGCGCTCGTCCCGCTGCCGTCAAGTGGTGATGTCCGCCGCCCGCCCGCGCTGTAACTTACACCTGAGCTGCTGCAGGTATGGGACAACAATGCTTGATTGTAGTGATTGATGTCTGGGCCTCGAGGCTAGAGGGACGAGGTCATCAGGCTCCATTCATTAGGTGTCATAGAACAAAGAGAGAGAAATATGCCGTGATAGCTAGTCTGAATATCCTAGAGTGTTCTCTATGAAATCAGCATTTCTCAGTATGTATATAAACATTGTTTATTGAGTGAAACTGAATCCCTTTCTGTGTCTTCATCATACAGATTGATGCAATATGAAATTCTCTTTCATCATCTAGAAAAATATTAGTTACATTTACATGATCATCAGTTGGTTTGATGTAAGATTTTCAAAGATAACGTTAACCTTTCACAAAATTATTCAAAACCACCGCGGCACTGTTTTATCCAAAAAAAAAGACACATGAGCCTTATGCCTCAACAATTTCTTACGTATTGGCTAACCTCATTATCTGACTGCCTTGATACTTAATATCATGAATGAAAGTTTAGTTTCAGATTGCCCTTACATTTAAAAGATCTATTCTTATAAAGTTTGTAAGTTATTCTGTCTTGTGTCAACCATATTTTGTGTTAATGTTTTGCAGCTGTGTACCTGATGTAGGGCTATTTATAGCTTACAGTGGACCGGCCACCTGGGGTGTTGGGAATTCGAGTATGTTACTGAGTGTTGCCCCAGGGCCCTGACAGGTTTGCCATTCTGCTAGTGGGAGCACAAATGTCCCGTAGCCTAGCTACTAGGTGATAATCGTGGTATTGTGTTTTACTTTAGGCCTAAAAAAAAAGTTGTTTGTTTCCTGTAACCCTACCCTAACAAGTTTTTATTCAAAAAAATCCCTACCCTAAAGTTTTTATCGCCCATCCAACTCCCAATCAGCGTAAAACATGCATAAAACACACATTTTTGACCAAAGAAATAATGCAAAAAAATATTTTTTACTGACCTACCTACCCTATTTTTTTTCAGACTGTTACAGGAAACAAACAATTAATTTTTTTAGGCCTTATTATATGTAAATTCATGCCTGCACCTATTCTACATAAGGGCTTTTGGCCTTCTGTTGGCCTATTAGTTCACACAAATACCACATGAGGGGGTTTTACATATTTTCAGCTACCCTCCTGGCATACTGCAGTGCTTCCTATCCAGAAAGGATGACATCTAAACATGGCCTGAGAGGCTATTATGTCCCTGTGACTTGTACCATAGACTAGGTTCTTAGTCCATAAAAAGTTACCATTCCCTTCTGGGCTACCTAACCTGAGTGTGGTGTAGTACCAGATATGACAGACAGGGGGACCATATGGTCCTCATATCTCTGATCATACTCAAACTGAGTCCTCAGACATCTTGGAAAGAAAGGGTTATCTTGCAGACATCTTGGGAAGAAAGGGTTAACTTGCAGACATCTTGGGAAGAAAGGGTTAACTTGCAGATATCTTGGGAAGAAAGGGTTAACTTGCAGATATCTTGGGAAGAAAGTGTTAACTTGTGAACAACTTGGAAAGAGATGGTTAACTTGTGAATATCTTAGAGAGAAAGGGTTAACTTGTGAACAACTTGGAAAGAGAGGGTTAACTTGTAGACATCTTGGAAAGAGAGGGTTAACTTGTAGACATCTTGGAAAGAAAGGGTTAACTTGCAGACATCTTGGAATAAAAGGGTTAACTTGCAGACATCTTGGAAAGAGATGGTTAACTTGCAGAAATCTTGGAAAGAAAGGGTTAACTTGCAGAAATCTTGGAAAGAAAGGGTTAACTTGCAGAAATCTTGGAAAGAAAGGGTTAACTTGCAGAAATCTTGGAAAGAAAGGGTTATCTTGCAGATATCTTGGAAAGAAAGGGTCAACTTGTAGACAACTTGTAGACAACTTGGAAAGAGATGGTTAACTTGCAGACATCTTGGAAAGAGATGGTTAACTTGCAAGAAAGCGTTAACTTGCAGAAATCTTGGGAAAAAAGGGTTAACTCTCAGACATCTTGGATAGAACAGGCTGAACAGTATCGTTGCGAATGTCATTAAGGTATTGGAAGATTAGGGGAATTCAGGTTTGCCTGGCATTGCGGGGATTCTGAAGGTGGCAATCCCTGCTGCTGCCGTCTAGGCAAGCTGTCAGGCTGACACTGTGCTGATTAGCTGACCAACAGGTGGCAGCACACCACAGGTCCACAACAGCAGGCGCGACATGGATGGTATTTTATGGGGGTCTTAGCATTGAAATGCCTATCATGGACATGGTATTTTATGGAGGGCTTAGCATAGAAATGCCTCTCATGTCGACTGGATCTATGTCTTGGAAATATTGACCATCCTATGAATTTAGGCCACTCTAATAAGTATAATTAACTTAATTGAGTTTTTGAAAAATCTGTGCCACTATCATTCTACTTTGTTGGTATTTCCAGAAAACATTGGCCACCCTCAAACCTTAAAAATCATAATTATTAAATAAGCGTCCTAAGTTACTGAGAATTGACAGTACTCTCAGTTGACATCATCAGAAGTTTAGTTCAGTATTCACCCTCAAGGTGGCGCTTCAAAAAGCAATAGCTATCTGTTTTCTTCAATGACGATTATGCTGCCATCTGCAGTTCAGCGGTGGAAATATACATACTGCACCCAGTCTGAGATACAGGCTGTGGAACACATAGCCTTTAAGCCTGACTAGTACTAGCCCTCAATGTGCCACCCTATTTCATGGAATGAATCATTATGTAATATACTATGCCTAAGAAAGGCAAATGACCTGTTTTGGATTATACTATAGAGGCCTATATCCACAGGAGGTAGCTGTTTATGCAGTAAGCTTTACCACTGATCACTAGTGATGGGGTGATCATCTGTTGACGGTCGGCAACCCCTTAAGGATTAACTGTTTTTTGCAAAAACACTTATCTTTCTAGTTGGATCTTTGTAAAACTGCTCCACGTGATTATATAGCCAGCACTAGCACCACCATGTTGTCGCTGTACATACCAATCTGTAAATATCAAAACAATTTGATATATAAGTAAATTTGGGGTTATTGAAGAGAGAAATCTGTCTCTGACTTGATTGCAGCAGCACTTGTGACATTGGCAAATGAGCTTTAAGTGTTCTAAAAGTGCAAAATGGAAAAAGAATGTTACTTTGAATATCTGTGATCACCGGTTGGCCAGGTAAACTTATGATCCACTAAGAAAATCCATCTACCTCCCCGTTGTACTGATCAGCATAGCATACTGTAGCGCCATCTATCCATCAGGAATGGCATCTATGACTAGGGCTAGGAATCGTTCTGAAATTTAGGCTCGATTAATCATTGAAGTTTCCGACTGATCAATCGATTAAAAACGATTATTTTGAGAGTGCTATATCCTTTAAAACACGTTAGTACCGAACCCGGAAGTAAAACGAAGTATAGCGTGGGAACGGCGCCGGCGCCAATAAGTGGTCAATAAGGGTTTTGTGGAGGAAATTACATTGTTTTTGACGATGTTAGCGATTTGAGTGATAATCGGAAATAATTTTCCCAAGTTGACTCGACCCGGTCGGATTTCATGCTGATCTGACCGATTGATCGAGCTTACGATTGATCGTCCTAGCCTTATCTATGACTATTGCTTGGGAGGGAGGCTATATCTAGCTCTAGTACCGTGTGTGATTCTGCTAAAGCCTTGCAGCCCACAGCTGTCCCTGATAGCTGAAGTGCTGTGGCTGAATACTGTAGCGCCATCTATCCATCAGGAATGGCATCTATGACTATTGCTTGGGAGGGAGGCTATATCTAGCTCTAGTACTGTGTGTGATTCTGCTAAAGCCTTGCAGCCCACAGCTGTCCCTGATAGCTGAAGTGCTGTGGCTGAATACTGTAGCGCCATCTATCCATCAGGAATGGCATCTATGACTATTGCTTGGGAGGGAGGCTATATCTAGCTCTAGTACCGTGTGTGATTCTGCTAAAGCCTTGCAGCCCACAGCTGTCCCTGATAGCTGAAGTGCTGTGGCTGAATACTGTAGCGCCATCTATCCATCAGGAATGGCATCTATGACTATTGCTTGGGAGGGAGGCTATATCTAGCTCTAGTACTGTGTGTGATTCTGCTAAAGCCTTGCAGCCCACAGCTGTCCCTGATAGCTGAAGTGCTGTGGCTGAATACTGTAGCGCCATCGTTCGTTCGTTCGTTCGTTCTATCCATCAGGAATGGCATCTATGACTATTGCTTGGGAGGGAGGCTATATCTAGCTCTAGTACTGTGTGTGATTCTGCTATAGCCTTGCAGCCCACAGCTGTCCCTGATAGCTGAAGTGCTGTGGCTGAATACTGTAGCGCCATCTATCTATCAGGAAGGGCATCTATCACTATTGCTTGGTAGGCAGGCTATGTCTAGCTCTAGAACTGTGTGTGATTCTGCTATAGCCTTGCAGCCCACAGCTGGCCCTGATAGCTGAAGTGCTGTGGCTGACCCCTGCCTACCCAAAGGGGCTCTTTGCTCCAATGAATACACGCCTCGCCCCCCAGCCACCAGAAAAACATGTAAGCACTTGATCAGCACGCATTAGGAGGACGTACTTACAGCTTATGTTCCTTAACAGAGATGCCTTTATGAACTCGCACATGACGAGAATATTCTGTGGTGGCATTAGAAGCTGAAGAAGGTAACGTCATTCAGTGATGTTGTCGTTTGTCATATTTCATGGGACAGGTTGACACGCGGCGACAGGCTATGCATAGTCACTATGATTGATATCAGAACGCAGCCACAGGTTAGTTACTGTATAAACCAGAATCATCCTTTGGACGGGAATTATGAAATTTTATTTTAATCCAAAGATGTCAATGCACCGTTATGATGATATTTAGGCAGGGTCCGACATACTAGTCTGGGCTAGTTCAGATGTGAAAAGTTGCCAGTAGGGCTAGTAAATTCCAGACGGTTGTAGCCTTACCAGACTAGTCCAAATTTACCAGTCATAGTAATAGCTTGATAGGTTGATATGGTGACATCTAAAATGATCTTGTTTGGTGTTTTATTATAAGACCTAAATGAATAGCATATTCTTGCACATTTAGGGCCTAATAAACTGGGACATATCATAATAATTATTTTGATTGTGAGGCAGGGCTATTACAGGTTAAAGTAGGGCTAGTACATTCCAGATGCTACTAGCCCTACCAGGCTTGTATTGCGTTTTGGTTATTGTCGGACCCTGCAAAGGTTAATCATGAGCAGTTTATGTAAGTAATGTGCAAAAATGAACATATTTATAGTGCTGTTGATTTTGCAAGAGAGGTTCTTCATGCAGCTGCCTTTATTAGCAGACTCGGGATACAGGGGTGGAATTAAAATCCTCCACTTTCAGGGGGTGCCGGGAGCCCAGGGCTCCCTTGAATTCTCCTGCGTCTCCCTCAAATTTCTGCAGGGAGCCCAAAGTTGTAATGGTTTCTGTATACAACATCTCTAGGTAGCTTTATAAGATGCGATTGGGCTCCCTGCATAAAATCTTAATGTTGAGCCCTGTAGACCCCAGTAAATGATGAAAAAAGAAATGCTAAATCTGATAATTTGTCTCTTATTTCTTAGTCTAAATAGTGAACTTTCGCTAGACGGTGAATTTACCTGCAAATGGCTGTGATAATTGAAGTAGTTATCTTATTTATTCCAATTATTTGTAATTTGTACATTACGCTTTGTATTGACTGTTAACTGCAGTGACATGATTTGTCCAATGCACAAACAGTCAGAGTGAAGTGGAGTTATTTATGTTCTCATTTCAAAGCTCCACTTGGTTCACAGAGTGATTGGAGGGAAAGCTGAGAACTGATGTCGTGAGAACTAACCTGAAAATGCTGAAAATTACAGTACAATCTAGTCGCAGGCGTCAATTGTTAACTTGGCCAGGGTCCGTCAGTGAAGTAAGTGGTATCTGTAAACTCAGTCACCCAATAGGCTATTGTGATGTGTTTTGGTTGCCAGTGCGGAATACTTCTTTACTCATGGCCTGTGTACAGGGAACCATAGGGTAGAACGGTCATAAGGTAGTACCCTTATTTAACCCATACACCACTAGCACCCATGACATGCCCAACTTTATGCTGTAAATATGTACAGGGAATCATAGGGTAGAATGGTCATAAGGTAGTACCCTTATTTAACCCATACACCACTAGCACCCATGACATGCCCAACTTTATGCTGTAAATGTGTACAGGGAATCATAGGGTAGAACGGTCATAAGGTAGTACCCTTATTTAACCCATACACCACTAGCACCCATGACATGCCCAACTTTATGCTGTAAATGTGTACAAGGAATCATTAGGTAGAACAGTCATAAGTCAGTACCCTTATTTAACCCATACACCACTAGCACCCATGACATGCCCAACTTTGTGCTGTAAATGTGTACAGAGAACCATAGGGTAATACGGTCATAAGGTAGTACCCTTATTTAACCCATACACCACTAGCACCCATGGCATGCCCAACTTTATGCTGTAAATGTGTACAGGGAATCATTAGGTAGAACGGTCATAAGGTAGTACCCTTATTTAACCCATACACCACTAGCACCCATGACATGCCCAACTTTATGCTGTAAATGTGTACAGGGAATCATAGGGTAGAACGGTCATAAGGTAGTACCCTTATTTAACCCATACACCACTAGCACCCATGACATGCCCAACTTTATGCTGTAAATGTGTACAGGGAATCATAGGGTAGAACAATCATAAGGTAGTACCCTTATTTAACCCATACGCCACTAGCACCCATGACATGCCCAACTTTATGCTGTAAATGTGTACAGGGAATCATAGGGTAGAACGGTCATAAGGTAGTACCCTTATTTAACCCATACGCCACTAGCACCCATGACATGCCCAACTTTATGCTGTAAATGTGTACAAGGAATCATAGGTTAGAACGGTCATAAGGTAGTACCCTTATTTAACCCATACGCCACTAGCACCCTTGACATGCCCAACTTTGTGCTGTAAATGTGTACAGGGAACCATAGGGTAGAACGGTCATTTAGGTAGTACCCTTGTTTAACCCATACACCACTAGCACCCATGGCATGCCCAACTTTATGCTGTAAATGTGTACAAGGAATCATAGGGTAGAACGGTCATAAGGTAGTACCCTTATTTAACCCATACACCACTAGCACCCATGACATGCCCAACTTTATGCTGTAAATGTGTACAAGGAATCATAGGGTAGAACGGTCTTAAGGTAGTACCCTTATTTAACCCATACACCACTAGCACCCATGACATGCCCAACTTTATGCTGTAAATGTGTACAAGGAACCATAGGGTAGAACGGTCATAAGGTAGTACCATTATTTAATCCATACACCACTAGCACCCATGACATGCCCAACTTTATGCTGTAAATGTGTACAGGGAATCATAGGGTAGAACAATCATAAGGTAGTACCCTTATTTAACCCATACGCCACTAGCACCCATGACATGCCCAACTTTATGCTGTAAATGTGTACAGGGAATCATAGGGTAGAACGGTCATAAGGTAGTACCCTTATTTAACCCATACACCACTAGCACCCATGACATGCCCAACTTTATGCTGTAAATGTGTACAAGGAATCAAAGGGTAGAACGGTCATAAGGTAGTTCCCTTATTTAACCCATACGCCACTAGCACCCATGACATGCCCAACTTTATGATGTAAATGTGTACAGGGAATCATAGGGTAGAACGGTCATAGGGTAGTACCATTATTTAACCCATACACCACTAGCACCCATGGCATGCCCAACTTTATGCTGTAAATGTGTACAAGGAATCATAGGGTAGAACGGTCATAAGGTAGTACCCTTATTTAACCCATACACCACTAGCACCCATGACATGCCCAACTTTATGCTGTAAATGTGTACAGGGAATCATAGGGTAGAACGTTCATAAGGTAGTACCCTTATTTAACCCATACGCCACTAGCACCCATGACATGCCCAACTTTATGCTGTAAATGTGTACAGGGAATCATAGGGTAGAACAATCATAAGGTAGTACCCTTATTTAACCCATACGCCACTAGCACCCATGACATGCCCAACTTTATGCTGTAAATGTGTACAAGGAATCATAGGGTAGAACGGTCATAAGGTAGTACCCTTATTTAACCCATACACCACTAGCACCCATGACATGCCCAACTTTATGCTGTAAATGTGTACAGGGAACCATTAGGTAGAACGGTCATAAGGTAGTACCCTTATTTAACCCATACACCACTAGCACCCATGACATGCCCAACTTTATGCTGTAAATGTGTACAGGGAATCATAGGGTAGAACGGTCATAAGGTAGTACCCTTATTTAACCCATACACCACTAGCACCCATGACATGCCCAACTTTATGCTGTAAATGTGTACAAGGAATCATAGGGTAGAACGGTCATAAGGTAGTTCCCTTATTTAACCCATACACCACTAGCACCCTTGACATGCCCAACTTTATGCTGTAAATGTGTACAGGGAATCATAGGGTAGAACGGTCATAAGGTAGTACCCTTATTTAACCCATACACCACTAGCACCCATGACATGCCCAACTTTATGCTGTAAATGTGTACAAGGAATCATAGGGTAGAACGGTCATAAGGTAGTACCCTTATTTAACCCATACGCCACTAGCACCCATGACATGCCCAACTTTATGCTGTAAATGTGTACAGGGAATCATAGGGTAGAACGGTCATAAGGTAGTACCATTATTTAACCCATACTCCACTAGCACCCATGACATGCCCAACTTTATGCTGTAAATGTGTACAGGGAATCATAGGGTAGAACGTTCATAAGGTAGTACCCTTATTTAACCCATACACCACTAGCACCCATGACATGCCCAACTTTATGCTGTAAATGTGTACAGGGAATCATAGGGTAGAACAATCATAAGGTAGTACCCTTATTTAACCCATACGCCACTAGCACCCATGACATGCCCAACTTTATGCTGTAAATGTGTACAGGGAATCATAGGGTAGAACGGTCATAAGGTAGTACCCTTATTTAACCCATACACCACTAGCACCCATGACATGCCCAACTTTATGCTGTAAATGTGTACAGGGAATCATAGGGTAGAACGGTCATAAGGCAGTACCATTATTTAACCCATACACCACTAGCACCCATGGCATGCCCAACTTTATGCTGTAAATGTGTACAAGGAATCATAGGGTAGAACGGTCATAAGGTAGTTCCCTTATTTAACCCATACACAACTCTATAACCCTTGAACTTTATTGGTAATATCTTATTAGTATATTATTTATTGAAAAATGTGTAAGATCGAAACGCTCATAAGAATCAAACCAACATGCCAGTAATGGTTCGGTCCTGCTACCCCCAGTTCTCCCACTCCCCTAGCCTAGATTTCTAGGCTGTCATATGTATTTTTCTGCTATGTTTTTTCTGTTACAAGGCACCAAATACTCTTGGTGGCCATAGTGGTCAATTTAGGAGCAGGTGGTGCCATCTATCAACATACCTGGTACTACACCACACTGCTTGGTCAGCACAGGAGGGGATGTCAACATTTTAGGGACTAGGAACCTAGTCTCCCACTCCCCTGATTGAGCAGGACTATTTTGAACCAGGATAGTCGGGCTACCCCCAGTTGTCCCACTCCCCTGATTGAGCAGGACTATTCTGAACCAGGATAGTCTGGATGTTTTGGAGCTCTTACAATATGAGCGTGTTGAATGAGCGATCATGACCCAGTTGTCAGAGTAGATAGTTCTTTATTCTCTTCCCTCCACACTTCAATGGCCTCACACTCTTAACCCCTTGGTGCTCAAGTGCACCACCCTTTGAGGGCTGATGCTTTTATCACGCTTGTAAGTGATCAAAACCCACAAGTGATTCAGGGCTCGAAATTAGGGGGTGTCAGGAGCCCAGGGCTCCCTTGAATTTCTGCAGGGAGCCCAAAGATGTACTGTTTTCTGTACAGAACATCTTAAGGTAGCTTTTGAAGATGCAATTGGGCTCCCTGGAAAAAGCTTAATTTCGAGCCCTGTGATTTTTTTTTCAGATTATTTAAATAATTTTTATTAAGTTGTCTACGGGCCAGGTTAGACCCTCAGGCAAACTGTCATAGGTTATACAGTGTTTACAAGGACAATATTTCAAGTGTTACAGATTTGTACTTATAATAATGAAAGAGGAATGAAACATGAATGGAGAAAATACTTGTAGGAGCATTGTGGCCTGGGTTCTTATTGACACTTCTCTTTCCATTGATTTTACAATGGTCCTCCAGTCTAGGTATGTCGCTGAATGTGTGTGTGTCTGACACATGTTTGTGTCAGGTCTTTTAGGCTGCCAGAGACAAGTTGAAGCAGCCTCTTTCAGACTCTAAAAAAATGAAATAAAAAACGATTTTGTAGTAGATGCCAGGGTGTTAGCCAGGATAAATTTGCATCAAGGAGTGAAAGAGACCTAGATAGTCCTTTGGCCTGCTGGACCGTGCTGGTGGTTTGTAAAGGAAATAGGATCTTTTATGAGAGTGAGAAAGAGAGTAGTAAGTGTATAGTAGTTGCTGAGGCTGGGGCCTGGGATGTGTGCTGGTGGCTTGTGAAGGAAATAGGATCTGTTATGAGAGTGAGAAAGAGAGTAGTAAGTGTATAGTAGTTGCTGAGGCTGGGGCCTGGGATGTGTGCTGGTGGCTTGTGAAGGAAATAGGATCTGTTATGAGAGTGAGAAAGAGAGTAGTAAGTGTATAGTAGTTGCTGAGGCTGGGGCCTGCGATGTGTGGTGGTGGAGGTGCTGGTGGTTTGTGAAGGAAATAGGATATGTTAACAGTTATGAGAGTGAGAAAGAGAGTAGTAAGTGTATTGTAGTTGCCGAGGCTCGGGGCCTGGGATGTACGGTAGAGTGGAGGAAGAGGTGGGTAGGTACACACTTACTTACTCCTCTTCCTGTCTGATTACTCATTACATACATTGTCTGTGTTTGCTGATGTGTGGGAGAGAGAGTGATGGAGGGAGAGACAGATAGAGAGGGAGAGTTGCAAGTAACTTACTTGGTTAGTCTCAGGGGAAGCCAACA
Source organism: Maea johnstoni (assembly GCA_963942565.1). Lineage (NCBI taxonomy): Eukaryota > Metazoa > Annelida > Polychaeta > Spionida > Magelonidae > Maea > Maea johnstoni. The sequence continues at coordinate 36,531,581 of OZ012696.1, forward strand.
GGTGGGGCTCTTAGCTCACCTCTTTTTTTTTTAAACTTTTTTCTGGGTCCTTAATTACCTGATAGGGGCCTTAGTGTTCCTGAGATGGGGGTGGGGCCAGCTGGTCTCTTATGTAAAGAGATACAGTTGATCCCTGTACCAGAGGCTAGTGAATACCACGCCATTACTATCTGTTATTCATGAACCTAGCAGAGCCCCACACATAGCAAGCAGTCAGAGTTCACGGATAGGTCACGGATGTTCAACTTTTTTCTGTCAAAATTAAATACCATCACCTATGTTAGCATTTTATAACTAGAAGGCATGCATAAATTCTGCTCTGTCAAAAGAGGTGCTTAACCTCTAACTGGCATGTAGCACCTCAAAACCAAGGTCAAACCATTCCGTGCACAGGGCATAGCCTAGGGTCAGGTATCTACAGGATTTGAGAGGTAGGCGTACCTTCATCCTAATAAGATTGGCAAAAATTGATATCTTAACCACAGCTTCTGGACTGCGATGTTGGAGTCATGCTTTTGGAGAATACATTGGGTCTACATTTTGAGACTACGGTCTCAGAATGAGGACTATTCTATTTTGAGTAGATGATTTTTGGAAAATGGTCCCAGCCTCGGTATTTGCCATAGGCATCAACAACTGTCCACTGACTATTCTTTATACAACGCTTTTGAACATTAATATTATTTTATTATTATTATTGTTATTATTATTATTATTATTATTATTATTATTATTATTATTATTATTATTACTGTTATTATTATTATTATTATTATCATTATTATTATTATTATGACGGATTTTTGCATATGACGAACGACATGCTTGGTCCCAGTCCGATGCATATCAAGTATTCGTCATATGTATATGACAGATTTTGCATATGACGGACCAATTTTCCTGGTCCCATTGAGTCTGTCATATCCAAGTTCACCAGTATTATTATTATTATCATTGTTAGGCTGATGCTCAGTGATGTCAAAATGCCGCCTCCTGGTGTGAATAGAAGGGGAAGATCTTAATGCCCCCACCCTGCAGTGAATCCCAACCTATGGCTGTCAAAAATAAGTAGTGACAATCCTTCTGATAAAAGTAACATCATTTGGAATATATTTATTAGAGAAATGTGAGTGGCAACACTGCCAACAACTTCTCTTCTATTCAACTGTTATTTCATGCAGGTTATTTTCCTTAGTTAGTGTCAAAACATTCAAAAACATATTCTCAAAAGACTGTGCACACACAGAAGCATTAAAAGGAAAGGCAGTATATGATATTGTCAAGGCCGTGGACTGGTTATGTGCAGTGGTTCTCCATCAATACGTTGACCCATTCATGGCGGCAGAGTACTAAATCCCCCAGACTATTTTGGGGACCGCTTTCTCAATAATGCTTACTAAAATACTTATAAATCTATTCTGATGGTTTTATATTTGATCAATAGGTTATGATCATAATTATCATTGATCCAGTGGGCAATTAATAAAGGGCACTCTAAACATGAGAAGGTAAAAAAGAGTTAAGATGTTTACCTATAAATACCCCTTTTGGCCATGCCTGATAATTTCCCCTCGTTATATGGTCTATAGCTCATTTTGCCTTTCTGGCCGCGGATTTGGTTAGCGTGAGAGCACAAAGGCAGGCTTATAGTAGCTTCGTGAGGCGTGGAAAGCCTGATAGCAGGTTCATATTACAGTATACAGGCTCAGATCAGTGGGTGGCCAATAACACTCAGAGGACCTACCTGAAACCTGGGGCACTGAGAGGGCTCCAAGGGGTTAAAGCCTAGTCCTAGGCCAAGACATTTATTTCACTTCTTTAATTACTTACCTTATATTTACATACCATTCTAAGATGTCTACCCATATTTAGTTCTATATTGGCTCACCAGTTGGCCAGCATGGGTTCATTTGGATTTCTTCATCATCATCATCATCTGTACAGCCTCACTCTTGTGATTCTGACTGACCAGGGTGACCACCATTGGCGCTATCTATCTACAGCAACTAAAACTAGCACCTAAATATTGAGCAAAAGATAGACCAGAACAGAGAAAAGCAATATTTACGTGGACACTTGCTCTCAATGCTGGGCTGTAAGAGACCCAGGGAGTCAGTTTGGGATCTGTAATCGATCCCAAAAAATACTTTATTCACAATTGGTTCATCCTGGCATTAATCCATACTCGATCCCAGAAAATACCCAATCACTTCATTCGCAATTGGCCCTTCCTGGCCCTGATTGTGGCAAACAGAGATGGCAAAATAGGAATATTGAGAGATAGAGTGAGTTCTATGCAATGGTGTCCGGCCATAAAAGATATGTTGAGTTGATCCGAGCTAGTCCAATGTTATTCATTCAAGGCATGCAATGCTAATACTTTTGACAGCAACATTTGTATTTTGTTGACCCTAGAAGTGTTGTCATGGTAACAGCATCTCAGAGTCTTATCGCTGACAGCCGTAAAGTCACCCACATATCAACAAACCACTTGGATTGCAGTCAGCCAGATTTCTGAAGCTCATCATTACAGTGGAAACGCTCAGTTGCTGTTAGCCTCTTAACCCATTAATACTTATGAGTTCCTCCAGAAATTGTTGTCTGCTTCTCTCCTACTTTTGAAAATAACTTTGGAATAAAACGAAAGTTCGCAAAATATTTGAAGGAGAGTTGATGTTTGGCCTCTGATAAACATTTCTCGTTCAAATATTTTCCAAAAAATGCTTTTGTTAGAAAAGTACATCCAAAATCGTCAGGCCCTGTTTGGCTGCTCTGAGTGTGAATGGGTTAAATACCCAGACAAAGTTAGAAAAGCTTAACCCTTTCACATCTGGAGTTTGCATGTCGTCCAACACAAAAAGGAACTATATTTTATCAAAGCAATACTTGAAGAACTTTTTGACTGAAATCAGCTTTTGTCTCTAGAGTTAAGAGTGATTAACCTTTTTTCTCCATCTGACGTGCGTTTGCATGTGTCCTGTCTATGCACAACTTTGCTTGTCCTGCCAACACATTACACCCCAATCCAAAATTTCACCTCTTGAATTGAGTCTTTCTGGATGGAGCCAGGGAACTTTGATACTGAGAGAAAGGGGGCGGGGGGGGGGGGGGATTTGAGGCTGTGCCTGGGATGCCTGGGGACTGTGTGAATGGCGGGAGGGCTAGAGAGCTGAGGGTTTGATACGAGGATAAGGGTGCCACCTTGAAGCTGTGCTGTGAATGGCAGGAGGTGTATTTGATAGGCTCTTTGTGGAGATGTCAGGCTGACAAGCCTGTTGACCGGCGCAGGGTTGGTAATGGAATATTTGGGTTGCTACTAGCTATTCCTCAAGCTTCAGCTGCTCAGCAACCTGCCTCGGAGTGGTTTTTTACGATTAACCCTTCCCTACCACTCTCCAAGTAGACTGCCATTGCTGTTAGGGCTGTGCTCGAGTCCCAGGACATCGAGTGATCACCCTCAAGATCGATGTTCAACTTCTGCTGACATCGAGCAGTGAACTTGTTAAGCCCCCTGCCCTCCCTCGTTTGAACCACTGCTTTGAAAGGCTCAATTAATCCCCGGTTATCCCCCCCCCCCCAAAAAAAAAATACACAAGAGCCTGCCTTGGGCATCAGTTTCTTAAAAAAGACCGCGGTGCTAAACCGGCCGCCATTTAATCTCCACTGCGATAGACACTTTCGCGTGCGGTGGAGAGGGAGAGTGTGGAGAGGGTGACGCTATGTATTTTACATATGGCTGGTCCAGCCCACACTTTTCTTAGTATTACATCGATAAAAATTAGTCAATTAATCGAATCGCGAAAAATTGCCCTAATATTTGCTGTAGGAAACTCAAGCACCGTGATGTCTAACTGTGACAGTGGGAATGTTAAACTCTGGTGGGCTACCGAAAAGCTAGGGTTTTGCTTAGACCTACACACCCTTTCCTGGCTAGAACCCTGCCCCAGACCCTTCCTGTAACAACCTCCTGTCTCAAGTCAATTCAACTCATTTTGAATGTTGTTCCATTACGTAACCAGGCTTACTGGTCTCAAATAACACCTGACAGCCTCTACACAAACACTCTTACCACCGGCCACAACGGCCAGCACCAACAAACATGGGACCGGATGTCTGACATTCTACTTGAAGCCCAGCAACATCAAGAGCACAGCTCTTCATGGAGCGCAAACACAGCTCAACTGCATTTCATTGGCTGAGAGCTGACACTGCTCTTCTTCCGAGCAACAGCCACAAGCTATCCATAGCGCTCATAACTCTACAAGACTCGGATGTTCCCGTCCTGGTACTTGTGGTTTCTGTGCTATCCGTAGCGCTCATAACTCTACAAGACTCAGATGTTCCCGTCCTGGTACTTATTGTTTCTGTGCTATCCATAGCGCTCATAACTCTGCAAGGCTCAGATGTTCCCGTCCTGGTACTAGTGGTTTCTGTGCTACTGGTAACTGTCTGCAAACAGCAGACAGCATGCACATTTACTTCTCAAATCCTGCTAGTTCACTGAGGTAAACTTAGGAGCTATTTGTGAGATGTCTAGGTAGTGCTCAGTTAACTCTATTTTACATGGTTAATCAGTACTGGTAAATATTGCAGACTTTATACAATATGATACTTTTCTGTTTCAATATTTGGTAGTGTATCAATTACTTGTACTGATCCCTACTGGTGAGGGGGTGAGTTTCCCTGCTGATATTTAGATGTTGGTCTAGCTTCTGGACCTCATTAACATCTTAGCTATAAGGTATACTGACTCAGGATTATGTCTATCCTATTTACAGCCTGCAACATAACCGCTTACCCCGTTGCAGGCAGCTTGCCCCGCTCAGCAAGTAATGTTTTGGAACATATGTTGCACCCTGATTTAGTTCTATACTTGCTCACCAGGGGGCCACCACAAGGTATTATTGTTGACTACTCCCAGTGCCCCCTAAATGTACCCTACGTAAGCATGAAGCACATGTATGGGACTGAGATAAGAACAGAGAAAAATAAGGATTTAATGATTCCAAAGGCTAGGAGTAAACTTAGTTTAGGTGTTCAAGTGTGCCTCCACGCAGAAAATGTAATTTTGACTACAGGCTGGAAATGAGGTCAAAAAGGTCCGCTAAGGTCAAGGTCACACTTGTATTCAGTACTATTCACGTGCAGAAAGATTGATGCTAGTGATTATGAAGCTTTTTTTCAGCCTGGCTGAATGAGTCACTGTAAGGCGCAGTGTGTGTGAGGTTTGTAGCTAGGTTACATTGTCATGCTTGAAAGCTGCACCATCGCAGGCAGGCCTTAAGGTTTTGTCAGGTTTTTAACCCATTCATGCACAGTTTTCCTTGAAAAAAGTATCATTTGAGGTTTGCATACTTATGATTATAGAAAAAAGTATTTTTGAATTTTTTTTTTA
>OZ012696.1:36537175-36577175 GCA_963942565.1 Maea johnstoni
CTCTCGGGGCAGTTAGTAGTTAGGTGGCAGATGTTTATGTAGGTCAGGCCACCTGATTGGGAGATATCGTGACTTGGTCTACCTCCAGCTAGGAGGAGCTGGACAAGCATCGATTCCTTGAACAGGAGAGAGAGAGAGAGAGAGAGATCGCCAACTAGTTATTCTCAGCCAATCTTACCGGCTCGTCTCTGTTTGGCAACAAAACGCAGTGCTGGTGAGCCCAATGTTACTTTTCAGTACCCAGGATAGGTAGCCCATGAAATGCGAGCCAGTGGTGCTGTGCTAGTGGAGGGTAACTTGTCACGGCTTCTTATTGTCAAGTCATAATTCCAGAGCATACTGACTAGACATTGACTCATTTGTCATCTGATAATTGAAATGTTTGAATAGCTTTGTAGTGGCTCTGTATCTCATCAGTCTAAACACTAGGATATTAAAACCATTAATGCTTATAGCTACTCATGAACTTGTTGTCTGGATCTTTGATACTTGGTATGTGACAATAACTTAGAAATTAAGAATGCTTTTACAAAATATTTGAAGGAGAATTTTCGATTATGTTCTTATCAACTTTTATATTCATTTAATTTATTTTTCCAATTATGCTTCAGCCATAAAGATTTTGTGTCTGCTGTGGCATGAATGGGTTAAGCGAAACCCTGAAGTGAGGGTTCTTAACCTTATCATGCCAAAGTAAGATACTTGAACCAATGTCGTCTGCACATTTCATACTTTTAAACATTACCTTAAAATTCAGCTTGAATTCAGTAAATATTGGAAGGAGAGTTGTTGCTTTAGTTCAGATCAACTTTCTTACTCATTTTTTTTCCAAAAAATGCTGAGGTCACTAAGATATTGCCAAAATAGTCAGGGCATTGTTGGCTCTACAGGCCTGAATGGGTTAATGTGTGCCATGGTAAACAATTTCACTGTGCCCTTTAGTTTATCAGACCTCCCTCATATCTCCTGAGTCATGATAATACGCCTGTTCCCCGGTAGATGAAGGGAGCACTTTAATTGGAAGTCAATCAGGCATCTCTATCAGAGCTCAGGAGAGGGCTCTATATGGGTCACACCAGTCAGCCAAAACACGCTGCTCATTTCTCTCACACACGCAGAGGCGTATCTGTGCAATGGATTTGAAGATGTGTTTATTCTTCTCAAAAAACTCTTCTTGAAATACTTTGTTATTTAATACTTTTTCTCTTTCGATATATTCAAAAGTCATTTATCTAGACTCTAGAGGAAAAAAATCTGAGGAGGTTACACACCCTTTCTAGATATCGACTGAGCTCTCTGTGGGCTAGCTTTTTCTAGAATCAGGTGTTACTTTTGTAAATAACTTATAGTCATTAAATTTAAGGTATTATATATAAATTCAGTTATTCTCAAGGAATTACATTTAAAAACCTTGAATGGTTTCTAAATAACACTTCTCCAGACCTTCATAGAGGTGTTGCAAAAAAGAATTAAAGGAGAAGCATTGATCAGAACCAAATTCACAATTCTTCTTCCTTCATAGAGTTTATGATTGAATGTATGCTTGATTTCAAATGTTTCCCCTAAAGTATCCTAGCTCTAAGCCACACTTGTCAAGGGCAGCTTGAGGAGTTCAGCATGAGTGACTGTACCAACATTTCTCACGGCAAGGTCGAATACGAATACGAATACGAACTTTATTACTCTCTAACCGCAATCTACGGTACATAGAGGAAATACAATAATATCATTAGCAAAAATATAACCATTAACAATATTGTCAGTATTACAAAAATATACATACACGGTACACCCATAAAGATATGTGTGTCAATAGTATACATGGAATGTATTTGTTTGCTGTCATAACTAAGTATACAGACAGCTTAAATCAGCAGTATCAATGATTTCACCTACATCTGGAAGAGATGTGTACTCCTTCATGCCTAAGTGAACAAATTTTGCAACTTTCATCAACAATTTTTTATCATTTGTATTTAATAATTCAGTCATCTTTAAAGTGCTACATCTAGTTCTATAGTATTTTGGTATAACGGATATCCTAAGTTTTTCAAGACCATTACATTCAAATAGGAAATGAAATTCATCACCCATAAGTCTTTTTCTGCACTTAGTGCAGATGCGCTCTTGCCTTGGTATTGATAATTTGGATCTACGATTAACAGGCAATTTTTGAGATCCAGTTCTGAAGTCAAGTAGTGAGTATTTTAGGTATTCTGGTAATAGATCTACATATTCTTCAAATTCATGTACATTTTTATAAATTCTATATGAGGAAAAATCTTCCTCTACTGAGATTCTGCTCGACCATTTCTGCAGAAACTGATCTTGCAATATTCTTTTAACACACTCACTGGACACCCCTGAGCCACTTTGAACATGAGATATCCAGACATTGTTCAATCCGCAATTCTCTAGTGTACTTTTAACATATCTTAACCATGGTGAGGTGCATTTGTCTATACAGTTAAGATGTTTCATCATGTTATATATAAGGAAGCATATTTTGTCTTTCTTGCCATTAATCATTTTGTTCCAGTAATTAAGTACTCTAATTGTGGCTGTAATTTGGAGAGGGAATCGCCCAAGTTCACCATAAATAAAGGAATTATGGCAATATTTACTCTTTTTTGTTATTATTTTACAGAACCTTGTGTGTACATTTTCTATGACATCCATGTTATCAAACCCCCAGGTTTCAGCTCCATATAAAAGAATGGGTGCCACACATGAGTCAAATAGTTTTAATAACATGCCTACCGGTAGGTTGAGCCTACGACCATTTTGTATCACTGAGTACATGGCTCTAGTGGCTTTAACTGCTAATTTTGTTTTTGCTTTGGTGAATTTCCCATTCCAAGTAAATAACATTCCCAGATAGTTATATTCTTCCACCCTCTCTAGATTTGTGCCTCCCATTTTAAATGTGGTCAAATTCTTTAATCTAACCTTTGATCGTGTAAATACCATGACTTTTGTTTTATCAGTGTTTACTTGTAATTTATTATGTTCACAAAAAGCATGGAGTGAGTCGAGAAGTTTCTGCATATCTATTTCATTATCAGCCAATAATATTGTGTCATCGGCGTACATGAGTACAAAGAGTTTTAGGAATGTATCAAACTCCCCATTTCTGCTATCTTTGTCAAGTTTTTCGATTAGTTTTAGGGAAGTACCTCCATTGTGTTGTTTGAAAAAGTCTTCCATATCATTTAAAAATATAGCAAACAACAAGGGAGAAAGGTTTTCACCTTGTCTTACACCTACATTCGAGTAGAAGAAACTAGACATTTTACCCTTATGTGATATACATGACTTTGTCGCTTTGTATAAGTTTGTTATTGCCCCGAATATTTTACCAGAGATGTTATAAGAAAGTAGTTTTTTCCATAAAGCAGTTCTATTGACCGTGTCAAATGCTTTTCGATAATCAACAAATGCACAAAACAATCTTCTACCTGAGCTTAGGTACAGGTCAATGATACTTTTCAGGGTAAACATATGGTCATTTGTAGAATATTCACTGCGGAACCCTGCCTGGTTTTCAAGCAGAAGCATGTTATCCTCTAGGAAGTTTGTGAGCCTCGTATTTAATGTTGCTGTAAACAGTTTACCCAGACAGCTTAGGAGAGTAATTCCTCTGTAATTATCTGTATCATTTTTACTACCCTTATTTTTGAAAATAGGCTTAATTATTCCGATAGTCCAGTTATCAGGTATGTGACCAGTATCGAGTATTATATTAAAGAGTTTTACATATGCTGATATCATCATATCATTACTAGACTTAAGCATCTCATTGACTATTTTGTCATGCCCGCTGGCCTTCCCATTTTTGAGGGATTTGATGCCCTTTTTTAATTCTTCTATGGTAAACGGACTATTAAGGTTAGAATTATCGAGGTCAACATTGTTAAGTTCATCTTGACTCTCACTGACACCAGTCAGATCATTTTCTTCTTGGTCGGCTAGATCTTCATTTAACTTAACAAAATGATCATAGAAATTTTCGGATGTTAAAGTATCCAAATCACCCTTTTTCCCTCTTCCTGTACCATTTTTGAGAACATTCCAAAATTTTTTAGGGTCTTTGAGCTGGTAGCTCTTTAATTCATTCAGAATCTGTTCTCTTTCATTCCCTTTTGCTCGATTGATTTGTTTTTTGTACTTTCTAGACGCTTGCCTCATTTGATCTAGATTAACAATATTCTTATTATCCCGCCATCTTCGTCTAGCCACCTCAAATTCCTTCTTTTTAAGTATGCATTCCTTGTTAAACCATTTGAAGTGTTTTTTTTCTAGTATTCTGTTTACTACAGGGATTCGTCTGTGTAACCATGCCACAGTTTTTGGCTCCATTAATCAAAACCTCTGTCAATTGGTTTGTGACATTGTTAATGTTTGAGGCATCCATATTTACAGTTTCAGTTAGCTTGTCTAGCTCAATTATCACTTTTTCTAAACCTGCATTGTTATTCAATTGCAAAATATAATCCCCTTTCTTGTCAGGTGCCCACCTCACCTTGAATTGGCCAATCTCTCCATTTTCATTTGAAACTTCATTTTCATTTATTGCATTTACGTGCCCAATATCGGGTGTGGAGAGGGTCAATTCAACAGCTGTGTGCCCATCCGACAACAAAGGGTCAAAAGTTTGTACATTAAAATGTGTTACCAGTGGATACATATCATTTGATAACAGGAAGTAATCAATACAACTCTTATCTTTGAATGTTAATTCACCCTGAATATCACTCTTCATTCTACCATTAGCAATAAACAGTGAGGTTGTTTTACACAAGGTGATCAGTCCTGTACCAGAGTTATTTATTTTTTTGTCTTTATTTTTCCTTGGTGCGAGCGTTTTTATCTCAGAGTTAAATAGTTCACCATTGTCCTGGTCAAGAGGATTATTATCCTCGGGTATGTAATCACAAAGCTCTGAGGTTCTCGCATTAAAGTCACCACATAAACAGATAGATATATCATTTACACATTGGGAGATCACTTCCAATTCCAAATCTTCAAAGAGTTTCGGGTTGTAGTATTTAGAGTTTTCAGGTGGTATATATACGCTTCCAAGTAGGATATCTTTTGTCCCACCATGTGCAGTTCTCCTAATATGGCACCATAATACATGTTCATTGTCTGATTTCACTACATCACAATGATCCGCAAATCTCTCGTGGAATATAATAGCAATACCTCCTCCTTTATAATTGGTCAGTGAATGCCTATTCTTGAATATGGCTGTATAGTTCTCTGGTAAATTGTCCAGTACTGCGGGAATGTCAAGGTCATCTATCTTGGTTTCTGATATGCATATAAAACAGTATTTCTTTAAGAATTCATGGAATTCGGGAATTCTTAACTTGGATTTAAGTCCACACACATTTATACATGCAAATCTAATATCAATGTTTACATAACATCCACTTTCAATATTTTCTCTCTGTATGAGTTCATGACTAGATAAGTGATTTTGACTAATTATATTATGACTAGAATCAACACATATATGACTAGATATTTCAATTAAGTTACTATAATAGTTAGAGTCACCCTCTTCCAATCTATCCTACCCATTATCAGCTACTTCCATAGCCTGGCTAACTGGGGCTGATACAAATCTGCCTTCCACTAATAGTTTATCCTTGACAAACTTGGTCTTCTTGCCCTGAGCTTTCGCCTCCCTCATTTTGGGCATTAGAATCTTGCGGCGTTCTGCCCACTCTTTTGGTACTTGCTCATTTACTCCAAAATGGGTGCCTGCAAGTGCTTTAGCTGAGAATTTCACCTCCTCTCTATCCTTAAAGCGCTCAAATTTGGCTACAATCACTCTTGGCTTGCCTGGTTTCCTGGCCCCCATCCTGTGTACTCGAGAGAAGTCATATTTGCCTCCATTTATCTTCATCTCCTTGGTCATAAATTCCCTGAGTGTTGACTCAGCAGATCTCTCGCAGGTCAGGACAAACATGGGGTGCCATCTATTGAGCAAGTCAGAAACTAAACCATTCTTTCTGGGTAAAGACTAGCCTAGATTTCTAGGCTGTATAGAAAATGTATAGAGATCTGAGGATCTGGTGGTGCCATCTATCTACCATACCTGGTACTACACCACACTGCTTGAACAGCACAGAAGGGAATGTCAACTTTTTAGGGACTAGGAACCTAGTCTAGGTAAAGACTAAGTAAAGGCTATAAGGATATACTTAGTTTTCTGATTTGAAGGTCAATCTCTCCTCATTTATCAGAATGGTGGCCGCGTCTTCCTGAGATCAAACATCATGTGTCTGTTAATTGATTATTCATTTAATTATGCGCAAAAGATTATTTTTGTGAGAAGCGTTAAGCGGAGAGTATGAATTGTCTATGGCCTTCCAGACCTCCCATTGCTAGCTGATGTGGATCAACATTGGCAGTTTTTGTATTTTATTTTGTTTTGTATTTTCAGATGTACATATAGACATATTTTCAGTGAAGATTGTATTTGGTGATAATTATTTCATTATCCGTTCTTGTATTTTCAGATGTACATATTTTCAGTGAAGATTGTTTTTGGTGATAAATAATTCATTGTGTGTTCTTGTATTTTCAGATCTCGAGGGATGATCTCACAGTTGGAAAGGTAATCTCAGCACACCAGGAGTAGTATTGTATCGAGTGATTGACGCCGCCTACCTGCAGTCAGAACAACCAGCCACAACACCATGGCCATGAACAAGGAAGCCGGCGACATCGCCAGGAGAAACGTAGCTTCAAGTATAACATTTAGCAATGGAGATAGTACGGCATCAAGCATTAATGGCTCCCCAATGCGCGCCATGTCGCCAGAAGCCAGGAACGTGGCAGAGAAAAATAAAGCGAGAGGCGGGGAGTGGTATCGCCACGACAACAGCTCGCCCTCGGCAGCTGCTGAAAGGCCGGTGACTCGTGGCGGTTCAGCAGAGGCAGAGAATATCGCTTCGAGGAACCGTGGTGCCGTGGCGTGGTATAAGCATGATGATAATATCGGATACAAGGATCCGGTGGCGACGCCGCGCTGTACGTCGGACGAGGCAAAGGAGAGCTATGAAAAGAGCAAGGGAACCCTGGGAGCGATGTTCAGCGAGATGAAGACGAACGGCACACCCACGAAGGAATCCCCGCGAAAATCCCCCAATGGGAACAAAGGGAATACGGAGGAAATCGCAGGATCCCGCCCCACTCCTCTAGCGGAGAAATACAAGCGTCGCGTGAAGCCCGAGGCCGAGGCGAACTTCAGTCGCAATCAGGGCACGACTGGGAACCTGATTTCCTGCGTGGATAGCCCGAGGCCCGACGACGAACGCCCGCACTCTCGCCTGACGCACGAGGCGGAGGCAAACTTCATCCGCAACAAGGGGTCCATGACAGGAATCTTCGGCACCAACAATGGTGGCTCCCCCTCCAATGGCGCCACACCCAGCAAGCGAGGGGTCACCGCAGAAAATAAGAAATACGTAGACAGGAGTCGCGGAACTGTTTCAGATCTCTTCAATAGCTACGGGAAGCTTGAGCGACCCAAGAAGCCCATGGATAGAGTTCGCCCTGAGGCACGGAAAACCGCTGACAAAATGAAACAAGATCATGTCTCTGAAATCATGTCACCGAGATAATTCTTCATTTTCATAGATGAACAAATTTGTTTTTAGTTAAAGTGGGTCAGTTTTTAGCCGTGTCATGAGAAGGGTGATAGAGTATTGGACGTGGCGCCATCTTTTAAGAAACTTGGGACCTAAAATATGTCCGTTTGCAGGATTTTAGGTGCTATATTGGATTTTTAAAAGGGTATGAATTTTAAATGTGGACACCACCAACATAGGTGCTTAAAGATTTTCATGAAATGTTTTTAATGTTGGGTTTGCCTGAGATGTAAGGACTAGTTGGTCTTATATTCCACTATGGCCAGGGCCTGTGTGATGAGCAGCAGCAGCCCGCGACTTAATGGCTCTCTTGCGCTTGTCATACAGTCGTTTTAACTCAAACCAGAGTGAAACATAACCACTTGCCCTGTTGCAAGTTGCAAGTGAATTCGGCAAAAAAAAGCAATCGGGCAAGCAGAACAAGACCCTAACTTGCCCCGCTCCGCAAGTAATGTTTTTGGCAGAGTCATCGTAATGTAACTTACCTTTGTTAAACCGAATGGGGGCGGGGCAAGTGGAAGTGCAGGCGGTGCAAGTAAATTTTAAGGGCAGCTTGCCCAGCTCGGCAAGTAATGTTTTTGGAACCTATGTTGCACCCAGGCAAACACCTACTTGTTATGGGGAAACATCAAATATTCTTTGTCAGATTCAAGAATGGAGTGCAATGGGAAAAATAATTGGGCAAACTTTTATGTGTATTTGTTTTTTCAAATTTCAAATGAGATAATGATATTAAGATTCATTTGTCAGATGGTTTTGACTGGTGACTTCAGGGGATATTCAGGGATTAAAAATTGAGTTTGTTCTGGTTACAATCATAACAATCAGCGATTCAAAATCAGATCATTAAAACTCCAACATTTTAAGAAATTTATTATTTTAAAGAAATGGATAAGTTATAGGTTTTGTAACTATTTGACTCTTTTTTAGTATGATTGCTGATGTTTTATCAAGAATTTTGTTTGTTCTGTGTACATGTTATGAAGGACAAGTGTTTTTAAGTGACATTTTAGTGAAACGGATGGTAAATGTCCAATTTATGCAAGTATAGTGTACTGGTCTCTTAGATACTGGTAATTATCATATCTTATCAAAAGTGTACATATATTTCTAGTGCAAGTGAGGAAGGTGGTTGTTTTGAATGGTTTGATATATAATGCTAGTATAATTTGCTATTGTAAGGCTTGTAGCCCAGGACTAGAACTTGGGGCATGTTTAAGGGTGAATATTGAATCTGGAGGTTTGTAGAGTCATGCAGTACTCGCCATAGGCACTGGGGAAGAGGGTTCCTAGCCTGAATTTGTGTACCATCCCACATGAGCTGACCAACTAGTGTAGTTCTGTCAATGGCCTATAGGTGGCACTACATGCTCTATCCTGTTTCTGCCTGTATTAAGCAGAGCTCTCTAACATTACCTGGTAAGGTTGTTGGCTGTTGGCTAGGCTCTGTCGTCTGATGAATATTTTCCTATCACATATTTTCAAAACAATGCTGTGGTCTTCACCAATAACTTCAATATAGTGAGGAATGTCCCTCCCTTTATTTGATTTTATCCTAAAGTAACCCCCAGGAAACATTTGGGTTCCTAATCTTAAGATGTTTTATGCAACTGGGTCCTGGTTCTCTGAGCACTAACCCCAGGAAAACTTGGGGTTCCTAATCTTAGGATGTTTTATGCAACTGGGTCCTAGTTCTCTGGGTACTAACCCCAGGAAACCTTGGGATTCCTAATCTTAAGATGTTTTATGCAACTGGGTCCTGGTTCTCTGAGTACTAACCCCAGGAGACCTTGGGATTCCTAATCTTAAGATGTTTTATGCAACTGGGTCCTAGTTCTCTGAGTACTTACCCCAGGAAACCTTGGGATTCATAATCTTAAGATGTTTTATGCAACTGGGTCCTAGTTCTCTGAGCACTAACCCCAGGAAACCTTGGGGTTCCTAATCTTAAGATGTTTTATGCAACTGGGTCCTAATTCTCTGAGTACTAACCCCAGGAAACCTTGGGGTTCCTAATCTTAAAAAGTTTTATGCAACTGTGTCCTAGTTCTCCGAGTACTAACCCCAGGAAACCTTGGGATTCCTAATCTTAAAAAGTTTTATGCAACTGTGTCCTAGTTCTCCGAGTACTAACCCCAGGAAACCTTTGGATTCCTAATCTTAAGATGTTTTATGCAACTGGGTCCTAGTTCTCTGAGTACTTACCCCAGGAAACCTTGGGATTCCTAATCTTAAGATGTTTTATGCAACTGGGTCCTGGTTCTCTGAGTACTAACCCCAGGAGACCTTGGGATTCCTAATCTTAAGATGTTTTATGCAACTGGGTCCTAGTTCTCTGAGCACTAACCCCAGGAAACCTTGGGGTTCCTAATCTTAAGATGTTTTATGCAACTGGGTCCTAATTCTCTGAGTACTAACCCCAGGAAACCTTGGGGTTCCTAATCTTAAGATGTTTTATGCAACTGGGTCCTAATTCTCTGAGTACTAACCCCAGGAAACCTTGGGGTTCCTAATCTTAGGATGTTTTATGCAACTGGGTCCTAGTTCTCTGAGTACTTACCCCAGGAAACCTTGGGATTCCTAATCTTAAGATGTTTTATGCAACTGGGTCCTAATTCTCTGAGTACTAACCCCAGGAAACCTTGGGGTTCCTAATCTTAGGATGTTTTATGCAACTGGGTCCTAGTTCTCTGAGTACTAACCCCAGGAAACCTTGGGGTTCCTAATCTTAAGATGTTTTATGCAACTGTGTCCTAGTTCTCTGAGTACTTACCCCAGGAAACCTTGGGATTCCTAATCTTAAAAAGTTTTATGCAACTGTGTCCTAGTTCTCCGAGTACTAACCCCAGGAAACCTTGGGATTCCTAATCTTAAAAAGTTTTATGCAACTGTGTCCTAGTTCTCCGAGTACTAACCCCAGGAAACCTTGGGGTTCCTAATCTTAAGATGTTTTATGCAACTGGGTCCTAGTTCTCTGAGTACTAACCCCAGGAAACCTTGGGGTTCCTAATCTTAAAAAGTTTTATGCAACTGTGTCCTAGTTCTCCGAGTACTAACCCCAGGAAACCTTGGGGTTCCTAATCTTAAGATGTTTTATGCAACTGGGTCCTAGTTCTCTGAGTACTAACCAGCCTGGTTCGAGATAAGCTTTGTCCAGGTGACCCAACGGGAAAGATGTAAAGTGTAGTTCTCTTTTACTCACATAGACATTTGATACATGTATTGTAGTTATTGAGCTTTATTCATGCAAGTGCCTTTTATCTCTCTCCGTTGGGTTGTAAGTTTTTATTGTTATCAATTTTGCTTTTGCTGTCATCTTCAAATGCCCGTTTCGTGCTTAAAGGGTTCCCCTTCAAAAGCATCATCTGTAACTGTGATACTTTTAAAAGCAGCTGAATTAAGCATGGTGTCAATAGCCTACCAGCCGTCCCCTTTGCAGAGCACTGTTAACCCAGTAATGCTTAAGAGTTGCTCAAGAAATTGTCGTCTGCATCTATAATACTTCTGACAATATCTTTTGTATTCAGGATGGTTTTACAAAATATTTGAAGAGGAGTTGTTGGTAACATTCTGATCAACTTTTCTACTTCAAATACTTTCTCCTATGTGCTTTTGCCTGAAAGATTTCACCAAAATTGCTTCGGGCTGCTGTAACATTAAGTCCAAAATTATGTGTATGCCCACATTCACATCCCCTTGCTTCACAATAGTGCGTACTTAATAAAATAGATGGCACCACCAGGATAGTGAAACGCTAATTCTGAAAAATATGTACTGAAAATCCCTCAAATCAAAAAGAAGAGAGCTTTGAGACCCATCTTGGAGGAGAAATTCTATCAGAATTTGATTAAAAGATCTCCTCTAGATATTTTGCATATTGTTCTTTCTTAGCAAGTGTGTTTTCAGTAGGTATCTCTGGCCAGCAAGGACCAGGCCTCTGTCACTGTCTGCCAAGGAAGTTCAGCAAATGTAGGTATTTTATTCATTAAAACCATAAAGAAAATGATAATTAGGTCAATTTTCTCAGTAAAATATCTATCATCTGATAGATATTTGTGAAAAAAAACTAATTAAAATAGTTTTGAATTTGTGTGACTTTGAAGATGAATGAGTAAACATATCCGATGGCTTATTTGAGGTGTATGGCTAATTCCTATCCTCATAACTCGTAGCATACACAAACAAATTGCTGGTGTAGAGAACCACTTAAAGAAAAAGCATCAGTGTGTGACCAACATATCATTACAATGAACTTATGTTCAATTTATTTGAATCAATTCAATTTTGAAATTCATTTAATTCATTTGGAAGTAGACTCAATGCCCTTGAAAACTGGCTGTCACTTAGAAATTGGATGTCAGTCTTATAAGTGGTGTTGCTTTACCAGTATAACGAATTTGGATTTCAGTTCACTTAGATGAAATTATGTGTTGATTCATTAACAACTTAGCAGTTCATTCACTTAGACGTTATCTGTCAATTCACTTTGAATTTGACTGTTATTTGCAGTAAGCTGATATTTATGAAGCATATCAATAAGGGCTGTCCATGGAAACTATTGGAATGTATACTTTCTTTGTAATAAAAAACTTGTATACACGAAATAATGTGTTGTGTTGTTATTTATTCTTTTTACAATTGAAGTGTCAAGTCCTGACCTGATTTAGCTCAAGCTTACTTAAGAGATTTAATGCTCAAAAAGTCTAACCCTAAAGTTACCCTGATGACAAATCCATTCAAATTATAAGTTTGTAAATCTCTGCTACTGGTCATCCAGAGATGAACACTGTCGAAGTAGCATCTTAAAGGGCTGCATATGTAACTAGCTGATCCCTGAGTAGAGCAAGGAATTAATTCAAAATCAATTTTCCTCCCATAGAGACATCACCATTCCCACCAATGTTGCACACTTTTGAAAATAGATGGCGCCACCAATCTTGTTCGACACCATTTTTCAAAAATGCAAACTTGAAATGCTCCAAATCGAAAGATAACATCACTTATGACCATCTTCAGCCACAAGTCCTCCACAGCCGCATTGGTGCCGGCAGGTCCCAAGCTCTGGAAAGTTTGGTATTAATATATAGAGGTTCAGGAGGAATATCATCAAGAGTTGATACAGTCTACCTGTTAATATCTTTGTGGTGAATTTTTTTGTCTCAACCTTTAACTTTTCAAGTTCAGGTAATGGCTACTGTTGCTATGCTCTCGTGTATTCTGAGGAGCAGCAAACATGTGTATACAAGACCAGCCTGGTATCACAGTAAACATCACTTCCAATAGCCAAAAAAACTTTAAAAAGTAGGGTCTGAGGTCTGATGATGAGTAAAGTAAACATGCCAAATATACCTGCCAAGCATGGCCGTGAAGGGTTAAAACTGAAAAGCTCATGCATAGTGTTTTGAAATTGAGCAATCCATAGTTATGTACAAAGACCTTTAAATTACACAATTCTGGAGGAAAGGGTATCACATTTTCCTAAATATGGTTTGTTCACACGTTATAACTTTATCATTCAGAATTCTTGTTGAAAACGACAGTCAACTTATAAATTGCACAAATTTCGAAGAAAGTCAAAATTGGAAGACTATGAAACGTTTCCCTTAGAAAAACTCATAGCTTTTGAGCAAATCCATTTACATTTGATGCCTTAAATGCATTTTTAAATCGACCATATTTTAGAAAGAAATTCAATAGAGGAAAAGGGCCAAACACCTCTTAACCCTTATGCTGCTGGTGACTAACGTGACCAATACGCAATGATGCAAAAACACTGAAAAGTGATTGAAACCCTGGCAAATGGGTACTCATCTGAGAGTACTCAGCGAGAGCCATCCAGTGAATACCCACATGACAGGGTTTAGAATGTTTTCAAAATTCTTTGCATCCTTGTGCTTTGGATGAAAGTAGCCTTAGCATTGGAAGGGTTAAAGGGCAAATGCACCATCATGATGATTTAGGTTCAAAATGTGCCTATACGTGTCACCTTTCAAATAAGACCACCCGCAAGTCTGTCCTCCTCAGCACTCCTCAGATATGGCTTATGAAAGTTAGTAAAAAAACTAGCCTGAGTCTGGGCATGGAGGCTGACATTGCAGGCCAATTAAGCACAATTAAGCACAATCAGTGGTATGAAGTGACTGCCAGTCCTGCTTCTGATTGGTTGAGAGATATCAGTGGCTGGAAGTGACTGCAACTGATATCTCTCAACCAATCAGAAGCAGGGCTGGCAGTCACTTCATTAGCACCACTTCTGATAATGTCAGCCTCTATACCCAGACTCAGGCTAGTTTTTTACTAACTTTCATAAGCCATATCTAAGGAGTGCTGAGGAGGACAGACTTGCGGGTGGTCTTATCTGAAAGGTGACACATATAGGCACATTTTGAACCTAAATCATCATGATGGTGCATTTGCCCTTTAATTGAGCACTGGTAGCACAGCAGGTGCTCAAGACGATGCCATGAGCCAGCGTGCGCCTAGGCAAGAGGGAAGCCCCCGTATGACTGCCCCAGGCCTGTTACTTGCTCACTTAGGTAAGCCATAACTGAGTAGTGCTGAACAGGACAGGTTTGAGGGAGTTCTTATTTGAAAGGGGACACGTATACGCTCATTGTGGGCCCAAATCATTCTAATGGTGCATTTTCCCTCTGATATAATCTCTTGTACATTGTATTAATAGTGAACACATCAATTATCTGTTTATTGATCTGTTAATTGATGAAGGTCTTCTCCACTGATATAATGGTTATAACAATGATAATAATAAAAAAATAACAACAATAATAATAATAATAATAATGATAATAATAATGATAATAATAATAATAATGATAATAATGATAACAATATTAATAATGATAATTCTAATAATAATAATAATAATAATAATAATAATAATAATAATAATAATAATAATAATAATAATAATAATAATAATAATAATAATAGTAGAAGTAGTAGTAGTAGAGGTCTGGTCTCCTGCAGGCCACACATAACGTTCATGTCAAAAGTTTTGCACGCAGACCAAGAGTGCTCTACATATTGAGTTAACTAGCAGGTGCTGCCATCTATCGGTAGAAGGTTGATATATAAAGTAAGTGCACTTTTCACTCTGAAACATATACAGCGGCACTTTTAGCGTGTTAAGTTTGAGATAAACATGATTAATTGTTCTGGAATTAAAGGGAATGGCCCCTTCAGTTTCATTAATCAAAACATATATCTAAGTATTCTTGTAATTTACTTGTTTTTCACACTTTCGCAATCCAGACAATCCAGAAACAATTGAATGACGATTTGACCACACTGCTGACTTGTAGGTCCCTCTTGCTAGACATATATCATTTAGTGCTGCGGATAACGATCACACTCAGGGGATAATTAACTTATCACCCTCCGCTTGAGTATCAATAAACACAGCATACACACATCTATTTCTCTTTAATAAAAAAATATCAATCCCACTATTCGTCATTTTGTTTATGTATTCGTATCATGTCTTTTACTTCATGTAATAACGGCGAATGATTATTTTCACACTGTTCATACGTACGTTGTCACATGTTTAAACAGACAGACAAACACACTTCAATAGCCTCGAAAGAAGGTAAAAAGAGTCTTAACCCATTAATGCTTAAAGAGCTTCGCGGTAAATTGCTGTCTGGATATATACTTCACGTACCTTTGGCTATAACTTTAAAATTGGAAATATTTCGTAGAACATTTGAAGAGGAGTTGTTTGTTGTAATCTGATAAACATTACGCCTCCAAATATTTACCCTACATAAATACTAGCATACTTAATGTTTAATTTTTTTTTGTATCGAAGTTCAAAGACAACATCCCAACTATACACCAGGTGAAAACTAACACCAAATCGATGTATGACCATGAAGAACTCAAATATAGGATAAAGATGATATATCTAAAAAAGATGGTAATACTAAAGGATCACCAGGAAAACACTTGATTGCCTGTTCATCTTCATTTCAGTCAAAAACAGGTTACATTTATAAACAAAAATCTCATTTCATGAACAGATAGTATTTTTATGACACGTTACTATTTCTCCCTATACAACACACCATTTCATATGATTAACCTCTGATGGTTTTCAGAAGGTTAACAGCATAGCAGGAAGATATAGAAAAATATCTAGAAATGAAAAATGAAATTCCTATTCTTCACCTTAAACAGACTTCATCAAAATGATCATAGACAAGCTGTTTTTGACCTCAGTGAGCATTAATGGTTTAAAGAAACATTTGACCACCGCAAAGGTTTTTAGCCATTCACAGAATGTGACGAATCTACAATTGCAACGAACGTTTTTGTTGCCCTTTAGTTCACGATGCATCAACGTATCGCCTGCTCTCTGCTCTTGATCTGATGGGTCAATAGGTGTCAGACATTCAGACATTCACACAGCTTGAACTACTATAAACCTTTGAATTCGATATCACCCGTTAGCGTTCCACCATAATCGATATCACCTCTCAGCCAGCAATGCGATATATTTGATATTTTTATTACCATGGAAGAGCAGGTGATAAATTAGTCACTTCCTGTTAGAAAGTGTGGTCCGGCTTGCTATCCATACGGTTGCCTTCGGGCGGATATCAGGCTGGACCACATTTTCTAACAGGGTGTGACTAATCATATTATGATGAAAATGTACAATGAAGATAGGTTCTAAATGGTCACAGTTACTCAATATGAACAAACCATTAAACAAGGCGTAATAAGCATGTACCTGGAACGACGATTTATGTCTAATAGAATGTGGAAATGTCGTTTACTTTTGGAGAGGTTTAGGTGCATGACTAAGAGAATGGCTGAAAAACATCACTAAATACTAACATTCTAGAAGATGATAACCCATCATAAAATACTAACAATGGCGATGAGAGCGGCAATTTTGTAAAACAGACAATGCTCGATGAAAAGATAAACACACATATAAAGATGTGGTCATAAATGAATTTGAGTGAAAATGATGTATGGTATATATAACAACTTGTGAATTTTACATCGAAGGCATTATAGTACTACTAGATCTAGTATACCTAGACCCCTTTAAATCGATTTATCTAATTGGAATGTATATTTTTACGTAGTTTCTCATGAAATACTAGATCATTAATAAGGAAATAAATTGATCACTTAATTTCATACTGCCGAGGATGCAAATACAATATTGCGGTGAAATGTTTAAAATCTGCGGTGTACAAAGATGTTATTTTTGTGCAATTTGAATTAGTACTCCTTATTGGGTTTGACCATTCTTTCAGTGTTCGAGAGAGCAAGGAATACAGGGGACAGAAGACATGTCTGTGCCAAAACTCGTTTTTATTAATGGTGACTCACAAAACGTGACACTTGGATTTTTTGACGAAAACGTATAATGGATAAAACTGATTGATACACTATAGCTCGAGTTTCCCCTCCTCGCTCATACATATGCGTCATCGTATTGTATTTCAACCACAGGTTATCACATAACCCTCAAAGCATGTATCAGAATTAACAGGCAATATAAATGCTGATAGCTTGTGACGGCAAATGAAAAGGAAAATATTTCATTACTAGTATCCACTTTCAAAGTGACTTTCTTACAAAAAATAAAGGCTGCTAACATATTGAGAAAACCACTCTAGGTGCCGTCACAGCCTTCAATGCAGTTATGCTTACACTTCCAATTGCCATCAAAGAGCCTAAGTAGGCCTAGCCTAATAGACACAGTTTGCAAGGACCACCTGGTGCGGCAGGAATATTTGCCAAGCTCTTTCCATATTTGATACTTGAAAGCAATGATAGGACTGTATTGACCGACAAAACATACAGAAGAGTCTCTGTAAAAATGGCACAGGAGGAAAATCACTCATGACCGTCCCGCTGCTTAGAGGAGAAGGGGGAGTTACCCCACAGATCAAGTGGTCTAGGGCATTGTAAACATCGACTGCTCGTTGCCTCTCGCCACTGCCAAATGTCCCGTGTTAGAATTTGGCTCAACGCAAGTAGGTGCCAGTGACTTGTGGCAGGTCGGTGGTTCTCACTGGCTCAAGATCAGAGTTCTTAATTATTTTCTACTGAGTTGTAATGATCCAATCTGAATATGGCAGGAATTAGCAATACAATGCTCAGAATTTCTTTGTCACAATTATGGGAAGACAGCCTGAGGATACTGATTTCCAGGCAATGGTGGATATATGGCTCCTGGCGGGGGAAAGCATATTTAAGATGTACAAACGCACAATAAAAGGTCGTACTTAGCTCCTAGGTCCATGCACAACAGGTGGAGCCACCGCCCACAAAGTACACACGACCCTAATGAAAAAAGGCTTTAATGCCTCAATAAACAAGGCCGAGTTAATGCCAATTAAAGATTTGTATTTAAGCTGATACGCTGTCAAGATATTTACGCTATATTTTATATGTTAAGTTATGTTCAGTATCTTTTGTTTCACGTTAATCTCCGTTATAAAACTGGCTTTGTCACAATGCTGTAAGTAAGGCATATGCTATTACCACGTGACAGGCAGTTTCTTTAGTTCTGTATGATTTTATGTTTTCTGTACTATATATGATCTTTTGTATTACGTACGATTTTGTATCTATCGAAGTGCAGTCAATAAACATACACATTACAATGCAAGAAAGACGAGACCAAGGACGTGGAGTACAAACAGTTTATTCTACATATAATAAATTGATACATTGTATCCATGCGAGTCGATACAATGTATCGCTCTTAACTACCAGTTTACATAAAAAATAACGCTTAAATATTTCATTGTGAAGCAATACCTATAACATGCAAAACGATGTATGTGGGGCCCCAGTCCACTCCGACCATGCAGTGTGTTTAATAAAGTGTTGAGTGGGCTGGGCTCCCGTATGCGTGCAAACATTAGGGCTGTCATCGATACCGACGGAACTGATGCACCGCTATAAATCACTTGCGATATATCGCATCGACAAAGCGGCCACGGTATCGATAAAATAGCGATTACAATAAAAACATTGCTTACCTCGTATATTGTCTGTTTTTTGTAAAATAATCCTGTCCAAAACGGCAGATGATGAACGATTTCATCATCTGCTTTCGCCAGCGCCGATTTGTTTATCCCGGAAGTGTTAAAATACACAATTCGCATTGCGCAAGTTCGGCGCAATGGATTGTGGGACACTTCCTCTTGACACGCTAGCGCGAAGAGGACGCCCAAATCGCGGATTTAAGGTCAGTTTCGGGTCAACCATAGGGATTGGTAAACTATTGATACACCCCCGTATCGCTTATATTTTGTCGATGTATCGTATCGACATAAATTGATTACCGATGACAGCCCTAGCAAACATATCAAACAGTGTACGATACTAGGTGTGCTGTAGAGAACCATGCACCCTGTGTAAGAACATGATAGATTTTACTATGGGTTTAAGAAACCCCAGTTAGTTTACACCGGCAAAGTTAGCTAGGAAGTTTGATGCGCCAAAATCTAGGTTTGAGTGTGCCTGTGGTCGCCAGGACTTGCGCGACGCGCTCCCTAGAGAGAATTGCTGGGTAGTACTCCCTGATGGCCTAGCTGCGCCACCCGCCATGCCGTGCTAGATCCGACTCCAGAGCCCCCTGTTCGAATGCGAAAGAACACCCTCCTCTTCTGAAGGAATGAAAGGAGTGAGCCCCTGGCGGCAGACCCAGCACCTTCAGGCAAGTTTTGAGGTGTCCGCGCGCCGCTGCCTGCGAAATAGAGACATGGGAATCCGAGGCCCCCGCCTCCCAAGCCGCGAAGCGGGGCCGAAAGAGGGAGCTGCAAGCGCGTTGCCCTGCGCAAAAGACCCTGGGCCAAAGCTACGGGGCAAGGTGGGAAACTGGACGCGCGCATCGGAACCAGAAACCCACCATCAGCCTGCTGCTGTGTCTTTGAATATGCCAAACGCAGCGTTGCGCCATTACCCACGGTGCTCAAATCGCCCAGAGTGGGCCATCTAGTGTGATCGAAACTGCTCGCACACACCGGTACTAACGAACTGAGCCGGGCAAAAGTAAAGAAGGCAAATACCACTAATGCCTGGAAAGGGGGTCCCCACTTTCCCAGTACCCTGGCTGCCCCCGGAAGCGGAGCCAGTAGCTCTCTCGGGAATGCTTGTGCTGGGGCCGGGTGCGTCCTCATGGTGAACCTAAGTGAACGAATCGCCAGCCGCACCTGTAAATTTTGATTTTAGCAGGGTGTGAACGCTGAGGGACTTAGAGCTCGTTCCTAATGTCGAACGATCCCTGCGGAACGACCAGCCTCGTCGCCTTACTGAGGTGTGGATCATTCCTAACCTGCGACGCGTACCGCTCGTGTGTGTGTTCCCTGGATTGGATGCTCCAGCTTGAGCACCTTTTCGGGGAACGGGGCAGCGTAAAACTGGTCCCCTGCCACCGCCCCGCACCCCGTCAGGCAAGCGTCCAGCTCCACCTGGTGCTGATATGGTCGACCCGTTTTCCCATTATTTTCCTGCCATTAAATATTGGCAAGAGCTCGGCAAAGAACCCTACGTCCTGCTTGAACTGCAGGGACAGGGAGGTTGCCCCGTAAGGCGGCGCCTCCCTGAGTGTGTCGAGCATTCTATTCGTGAACAGCCGGGCCGGCGGTACCACGGATGCCACGAAATTGAGGAGGCCCAGAAGGGACTGGATCTCCTTCCTGGTTGCGCGTAGCTTGCCCTGCCATTCCTGCAGACAAGCCATGACCTCCCCCATTTTTAGGGCCGGTATTGCCATGATCATGGTGGCGGTATCAAAGTGAATGCCCAACCACGTCATCTGGCGAGATGGGAGACAAATTTTTGCCTCAGCCTGCTTGACCCCGAGCCGAGCCATCACATGCTGGAGTGCCGCAAGAGCCGCCGCGGCCCTAGCCTCCTCCGGCTCTGCCACCCCGAAATCGTCGATGTACGCCCGGGAGACGAAGCCTCGTCTCCCGTGTAGGTGAACTATGGCCTGCGACACCCTCTGCATGGCCATAGCCGATGAGCGTAAGCCGAAAGGGGGGCAGATATCCATGAAGCACTTGTCTTCGTGGTCGAAAGAAAGCAACGGCCAGTCGAGGGGGTCAACTCGCAGCTGGCGATACCCCCTCGACAAGTCCGTTTTGTAAAGAAATGCCCTCTTTCCCAGTGCTACCACTGCCCTCTCCATATCGTCGGGGGTCGGGAGGGAGATGGTCATTGGGCCGTCCATGTAATTGGTACGGCTGATGCCGTCATTCACAGACGCCCCCTGGGGCCAAGAGAGGTTGATAATGACCCTAAAGAACTTAGAGTCTCTCTTGGGCCTGGTCATCAGGGGACTAAAATGACAATTGACCGCTGGGGGGCCCTCAAATGGGCCCAAGAGAGCCCTGTGTCCCAACTCGGTAACTATGTAATGGGTGACGTCGCTCGGATGAGCCCTGGCGGACGGGTGACTAAACAATTGTGACTGTAAGATGGCTTCACGATCGATTCCGATCGGCCAGCCATATGCTAGGAATTCGACTATCCCATAATCCGTGTACCCAACGAGATCTGTGCGCCAATTATTGATGTTGAGCACGCTTGGGAGCGGTATGCGCGCTGCCCTGTAATTTGGTTGCCCTGTGTTGGCCACTACATCGAAAATTTTCTTCAAAACAAGATTGTTAGCCCCTATCACATTCATGTCAATATCAAGCATAGTGAGATAAACATCATTAACCTGTATACTTCCACTACCCGGGGCCGAATGACCCATTTCACCATCAATGTTTTTAGAGATCGCGGGCCCACCTGTGTGGACCTGCTCTAGTTCATTGTCACTGAGTTTGCTAGCTTGTTTGCCCCTCACGTCATGACCTACCCTATTTTGGTACCCATTGGAAGGGGCAGCGTCCTCCACCTGCTGACCATCCCTGTTGATAGTAATCCGAGACAAGAGTCCCTGTACTGTTGGATTGTTCGCCGGGTCGCACTGGACTTGTTGCCGTACACCATTGTCCTGGTCGCCGATCGTGCTATGGACGACACTGGGAGTTAGCACTTCTTGACCGCTGTCGATTACCGGGACGACCCCACCTGGCAGCTCCCGCACCACTGCCCGAAACTCCGTGTGAGGTTGTCGACTCGCTGGGGGGGAACTGTTCATTCCCCCCCTCTCCCGTTTTTTGGCATCTCCTCAGCTGCTTTTCGCTGGCATTCTATCTCGGGGTGTGGATACGCTGTGCCCTTTGCCCTGTAGCAAAACGCACACATGTGCTTTTGGCCGGCGTGGTCCCCCTTCTCCTGGCAATTCCCCTTCTGGCCGCAATACCGGAGCTTGTCAGTCGTGCTCACTTGCACCGGCTGCTTTTTCGGGGGCGCATCATGCTTTTGGGCGTGCTTAGCCCTTAAACTTTGAACCTCACCGCCGTCTGGCTCTGTTGCCCGTTGGTTGCTTTAATGGCAGTTCATCATCGCTGTCATAATGTTCACTGTCAGCTGCCTCCGGCGTCTTTCTGTCGAGCCTCTTCTCCATGTCGTCGAAGCGATTGCCCATTGCCGTCATCTGCTTCGTTATTTTCTGCATGGCTGCTGCGAGGCCACCGTTGTCGGCCAACTGGAGGCCCTCTTCTATCGAATTATCTCTTTCTTCCTGGGCTAACCATTGGCACTGCCTGCCTGTCGGTTTTTCATGCGATCTATTGCATGCGTTGCATTTGTAGACGCGTGGTCTCGGCATTTTGTGTGCTGGTGGAACGGATCCACTAAAGCAAGCGGCTGTCGTGCGTGCTGCGGTAGCCAGAAACGATTATGTAATGATCTGGCGCGCTCTAAAGTACTGCAAGCGTGTGTCACCCATGCACTGTCCATGTTCTGATTGGTCGGCTGCTTGAAACTGAGCGGGAAATTGAGAGCGCGGAGCCTGGAAGAGCCGGGCAAAAGTAAAGAAGGCAAATACCACTAATGCCTGGAAAGGGGGTCCCCACTTTCCCAGTACCCTGGCTGCCCGCGGAAGCGGAGCCAGTAGCTCTCTCGGGAATGCTTGTGCTGGGGCCGGGTGCGTCCTCATGGTGAACCTAAGTGAACGAATCGCCAGCCGCACCTGTAAACTTTGAAAATTTTCGACCGAGTACCCCAATCTCTCGTGATGAAACCTTAATGATGAGAAAACGTTAATCACCGCCTTGACCGAGGTGTAATTTAGGGTTAGATACTCAAGGAAGAGTCGCAAGGTGGAAATGCTGGCGGGGAGACCGAAATAAATGACTAACTAGAGAAACAGCTTAAGATGTGCTGCGTGATTAGCTTCCGTACTCCTCACAAACGCTAGGTGGCTCCCCTCCGCAAAGTCTCCAGACCTGTAAGAAAAGAGAAAAAGCCCCATTAAGAATGGACCCCAACCGCTCCTGTAAGAACCCCCGAATCAAAGCGAGCAAAGTGAGGGGCCGGCGATAGGGGGGGGAGGGGGGGGGGGGGGTGATTTTAGCAGGGTGTGAACGCTGAGGGACTTAGAGCTCGTTCCTAATGTCGAACGATCCCTGCGGAACGACCAGCCTCGTCGCCTTACTGAGGTGTGGATCATTCCTAACCTGCGACGCGTACCGCTCGTGTGTGTGTTCCCTGGATTGGATGCTCCAGCTTGAGCACCTTTTCGGGGAATGGGGCAGCGTAAAACTGGTCCCCTGCCACTGCCCCGCACCCCGTCAGGCAAGCGTCCAGCTCCACCTGGTGCTGATATGGGACGACCCGTTTTCCCATTATTTTCCTGCCATTAAATATTGGCAAGAGCTCGGCAAAGAACCCTACGTCCTGCTTGAACTGCAGGGACAGGGAGGTTGCCCCGTAAGGCGGCGCCTCCCTGAGTGTGTCGAGCATTCTATTCGTGAACAGCCGGGCCGGCGGAGCCACGGATGCCACGAAATTGAGGAGGCCCAGAAGGGACTGGATCTCCTTCCTGGTTGCGCGTAGCTTGCCCTGCCATTCCTGCAGACAAGCCATGACCTCCCCCATTTTTAGGGCCGGTATTGCCATGATCATGGTGGCGGTATCAAAGTGAATGCCCAACCACGTCATCTGGCGAGATGGGAGACAAATTTTTGCCTCAGCCTGCTTGACCCCGAGCCGAGCCATCACATGCTGGAGTGCCGCCGCGGCCCTAGCCTCCTCCGGCTCTGCCACCCCGAAATCGTCGATGTACGCCCGGGAGACGAAGCCTCGTCTCCCGTGTAGGTGAACTATGGCCTGCGACACCCTCTGCATGGCCATAGCCGATGAGCGTAAGCCGAAAGGGGGGCAGATATCCATGAAGCACTTGTCTTCGTGGTCGAAAGAAAGCAACGGCCAGTCGAGGGGGTCAACTCGCAGCTGGCGATACCCCCTCGACAAGTCCGTTTTGTAAAGAAATGCCCTCTTTCCCAGTGCTACCACTGCCCTCTCCATATCGTCGGGGGTCGGGAGGGAGATGGTCATTGGGCCGTCCATGTAATTGGTACGGCTGATGCCGTCATTCACAGACGCCCCCTGGGGCCAAGAGAGGTTGATAATGACCCTAAAGAACTTAGAGTCTCTCTTGGGCCTGGTCATCAGGGGACTAAAATGACAATTGACCGCTGGGGGGCCCTCAAATGGGCCCAAGAGAGCCCTGTGTCCCAACTCGGTAACTATGTAATGGGTGACGTCGCTCGGATGAGCCCTGGCGGACGGGTGACTGAACAATTGTGACTGTAAGATGGCTTCACGATCGATTCCGATCGGCCAGCCATATGCTAGGAATTCGACTATCCCATAATCCGTGTACCCAACGAGATCTGTGCGCCAATTATTGATGTTGAGCACGCTTGGGAGCGGTATGCGCGCTGCCCTGTAATTTGGTTGCCCTGTGTTGGCCACTACATCGAAAATTTTCTTCAAAACAAGATTGTTAGCCCCTATCACATTCATGTCAATATCAAGCATAGTGAGATAAACATCATTAACCTGTATACTTCCACTACCCGGGGCCGAATGACCCGTTTCACCATCAATGTTTTTAGAGATCGCGGGCCCACCTGTGTGGACCTGCTCTAGTTTATTGTCACTGAGTTTGCTAGCTTGTTTGCCCCTCACGTCATGACCTACCCTATTTTGGTACCCATTGGAAGGGGCAGCGTCCTCCACCTGCTGACCATCCCTGTTGATAGTAATCCGAGACAAGAGTCCCTGTACTGTTGGATTGTTCGCCGGGTCGCACTGGACTTGTTGCCGTACACTATTGTCCTAGTCGCCGATCGTGCTATGGACGACACTGGGAGTTAGCACTTCTTGACCGCTGTCGATTACCGGGACGACCCCACCTGGCAGCTCCCGCACCACTGCCCGAAACTCCGTGTGAGGTTGTCGACTCCCTGGGGGGGAACTGTTCATTCCCCCCCTCTCCCGTTTTTTGGCATCTCCTCAGCTGCTTTTCGCTGGCATTCTATCTCGGGGTGTGGATACGCTGTGCCCTTTGCCCTGTAGCAAAATGCACACATGTGCTTTTGGCCGGCGTGGTCCCCCTTCTCCTGGCAATTTCCCTTCTGGCCGCAATACCGGAGCTTGTCAGTCGTGCTCACTTGCACCGGCTGCTTTTTCGGGGGCGCATCATGCTTTTGGGCGTGCTTAGCCCTTAAACTTTGAACCTCACCGCCGTCTGGCTCTGTTGCCCGTTGGTTGCTTTAATGGCAGTTCATCATCGCTGTCATAATGTTCACTGTCAGCTGCCTCCGGCGTCTTTCTGTCGAGCCTCTTCTCCATGTCGTCGAAGCGATTGCCCATTGCCGTCATCTGCTTCGTTATTTTCTGCATGGCTGCTGCGAGGCCACCGTTGTCGGCCGACTGGAGGCCCTCTTCTATCGAATTATCTCTTTCTTCCTGGGCTAACCATTGGCACTGCCTGCCTGTCGGTTTTTCATGCGATCTATTGCATGCGTTGCATTTGTAGACGCGTGGTCTCGGCATTTTGTGTGCTGGTGGAACGGATCCACTAAAGCGAGCGGCTGTCGTGCGTGCTGCGGTAGCCAGAAACGATTATGTAATGATCTGGCGCGCTCTAAGGTACTGCAAGCGTGTGTCACCCATGCACTGTCCGTGTTCTGATTGGTCGGCTGCTTGAAACTGAGCGGGAAATTGAGAGCGCGGAGCCTGGAAGACCTGCGTGCCTGAGCACCTGCTGTGTGCAACAATGTATCCAGCCACCACGCTCCCAAGAGACCAATTTGTTAAATAAACACGCACTGAAGGACAGGCAGGGAGGGTTCGAAAGCAAGAGTTACACTGTGCTTCCCGCAACTACGCCCGTGCAGCCAGACTTCCCCCAATTAGCTGTAACCGCTACTAGGACCAGGGGTGGTAGGGGAATTAACATCTCGCCTCCCGCACGCAATGCCCAGGAATGTACTACATTCCAAACACATGCACGCCATTCAGAACTCAATGTTTGTAATCAGTGTGTTAACCTAATAAATTTACAGGGCTAGAATACTCGACAGTATTCTAAGTTTGAAATCGATTTTTGTTGACTTGCTTGTTCGGCCAGACCATGGGGAAGCATAGTAAAAATATCATGTTATATCTAACAATGGTAGTCTACATTCAAGTAGATCATATAATATGTATATATTCACATGGAGAAAATAAAGAGAAAAGACAATGAAAGATGGTTAATGACCAACAGTTATGTATAGACAAATATTCTGTAATACAAGTGATCTTTGAGAATGATTTTGTATTTCAGGTAAGTCATTTCATCATATACTAGTATTGGATGCAATAGACCTGGGAAAATTGGTAACAAATCATTTGTTTTGGCCCAATATTTCTTATCTAAAACAGATCCCTTGGCACACAATTTACATTTTTGATATACAAAGTATTTTCATTGGTTCTATTGGGGTATATAACTAGTTTGGCTGCTCAAATGATGATTTTGACAAGGGTGTATTTTTACGCAGCTCTCATAATACTATGGTTTTAATAGTCAGTGTACAGTTTTAACATCCTATTTCTTTAATCCAGTTAAAAACTTGTGCTTAACTGGACTAAAGTTCACAGTTTATCACAGCCATGGAGCAAGTGTTCAAGAGTTCCAATACTATCACATGATATTCATTTATCATAAGAGATTATGTTCATTTTATAAAGCTCATGTTAAATAGCCACACGTATTTGTAAATAACCGAAATAAAAGGAAACTGAAACGATTAGTATAACTCTGTGAGAGTCGAGATAACATAGCTAACTCTCCAATTAATATACGGAGTATACACACTCTTATTTGAGAAAAAAAGATTTATAAAATCATTATTTCATAGTCCTATTCGGTATATATGGTCATTGTCGCCCTAGGGGATTCTCCTACACCAATTTCTTCAATGTTGAAATGTTCAGCGTATTTTTTACTCCACTTCTTTCACACTACATCCAAAATGCTTCTTTGAAATTCTTGTTGATAGTTTTGTAAAGTTTACTTGCACCCTTACTGTTTAGTTTAAAAAGTGGTATTGAGGAAGGCGTTATTAGGTCAGCAATCTTTATAGCTTTAAGAGGTATCTATATCTTTAAGTGTTCACTCCATTCTTCACATTACATTAACTGCTTAACATAATTACAACAACTGCTTAATTTAGGCTGTAATTTAACTATATAGGTATTTTTTTATATAGTTTTGGTTTCTTCAAGTTGTATTTTGTCACTTTTTAGTTTCCTTGTAATCTCAGTTTATTATCATTACTTTGGATGTGTCCATTTACTGATTGTACGTAACCACTTTTATAGCGAGAGCTGTAGTCAATAAACATACATACATACATGCATCCAGATATTTCTTGATTCGAAATTGAAATGTTTCATAAGTAAGGAAAATGATATTGAGACATGTATTCACGGTGTTCTTTAGGCATTGGTAACATGTTGTCATGAAGCACATAACCCACCAGGTAAATACTTGCTCGCAGCCAGGCGAAACCCGTCAGTATCTGCCTTACACTAGTTAGTTAATGATTTCAGCCAAATGTTTGTAATGGATATTGCTTGCTGACCGACCAGAATTTCCTAACAACAGGAAATGTTGTTGGCTTGTTTCTCGAGTCAATTTTTAACAAAATCTGATTGGCCTAACCATGCTTTTTGAATACCAATTGTTAACAAATTTGCTAGAAATATGGTATATGTATAGCCAAGAATGTTATGGAAGGAAGAGTATGACATCTTTCTGATTTTGACTTTCTTCCAAAGTAACTGGAATCTAGTGTGCAATCTAGAAATTGAAAATACGTTTTGTTCTATTTTGACAAAAGTTAAGTTCACCAAAGCATGTTCATGAAAGTTTATGCTTCCCGCTCCATACTTGCGGAAAGGAGCTACGTTTCAAATCATTACGCATTTCCGCTTTAAGTTTGTTACCCCCCCCCCCCCCAAACGCGCACCATTCTTAACACTTGCTTGAAGGATGATGTATTCCTTATCAAAGTTCTTTTAGGCAGTATATGTATGTGTAGGCAAATATCTCAAACACATAAGGGTAAAAGACAAAGATGCACCTTTTTCAATACTTTAAAAAAGAACTACGCTAAAAAACTCAAAGATAGAGAGTCCTTCAGCTATATAACCACAACTAACTTTTTCGAGGACTGCGATTGGTGGAAGGCATCTACAAGTAACTACCATGTAACCTACAAAATACATGATATATATCATTACATTGAAGCCAAACACTACATCATAACGAAGCTCTCACATGTGAAATAAGTCAACTCTAGTTGTCAGCTGGCAGCAAAGGAGTCTACCATTTCAGTAAAATACAATTAGGAGACATTAGGAAAATAACTTCAACGACTGTGTGTTAGACGTTTATTGTCCCACTGGAAAGGGTGTGCTGTTAGTGAGCCCTGTAATTGTCGGACTGCATTAGTCCAATTGCGTAACACCTGATTCCAAGCTTTATTGACGACTTTGTTGCCGTTTTATCGCCCTGTTTTCGTCGCGACTGATGTAAATACGTCTGATGGGGACAATTGATCAAAATTAACAAAATCAACATCGACGACGACGACGACACCACGACGTGGCGGTCAAAGATAATATCGCCACAACTACCACAACAACACTTATCCCATCAACCTATAACTAAAGGTTGATACATTTCTTGCTTAATCGTTTCTGAGAGAGAGAGAGAGAGAGAGAGAGAGAGAGAGAGAGAGAGAGAGAGATATCATGGTTCGTTTTGTGTTAAGTCTTATTCTGTCTCATTGGTCATCAAATCCTGCCCTTATTCTATTACGAGCATCGTATTTTTCAGCCACCAGACGAACTCGAAAGATAGAGAAAGCTATCATAAAGACTGCAATGCTCCCAAGTAAAGTGCCTTTCTTCTAATTTCGTTCTTAAATTCTTCTCATTTCGAGTAGGCAGTGGTTTAATGGAGGATGAATTCAGGGAACACAGCGCCTAGCATGAGACAGCGAGAAGCCGCTAGTACACTTTAGACCACTTAACTTACAGGACACACCTTCAGGTACTGTATAACTGGTTAATTTGGCGTGGTTTTTAATTTGGCGTTTTTTGGCGAATGCCCATCAACGCCAAATTAAAGATCGCATAAAAATATGTCTACATAAAGATTGCGTTGTTCTGACTGCTCCAGACGCCAAAATAAATACAGGGAAAATACTTTTTTGAAAAGAACGCCAACTTAAGTACACGCCAAATTAACCAGTTATACAGTATACAATACATAGTTAGCATGATTGGGCCTTTCCCAGGTTTAACGTCCATAAAAGTCGCATGGCACGAACTAACTTACTTCTTTGGTTTGAGAGTGGTGAAAGTTGAAAGTTCGTGTTGAAGCTGTTTCCACCTCTTGTAATATAAGTTTATATTTTATCACATATAGCGTGACCTTCTCTACAGGATCACCCCACAATGTCCAAGCGCCCTACTTAAACTACGTGGCTTTTACTTAATTTCACGTTCATCTGATGGAAGCTAAGTAGGTGGCTGGCTTTCTACCGCCTGATTCCCCCGCTACACAGCCAGGCCCACATGCTTTATAACTGTCTAATGGCGAGGTGAGGAAAGAGGATGATTCTGAAAGAGAAGTTACACAGATAACCTTGCCATGCCTAAAGCCCCTTTCACACTAGCCGAAGTTATGCTGGCAACTTGCTCGCAATTGTCCATTTAGTGACAGTAACTAGTTTAAAAATACAATCAATCATCGGTAAAGTTAATAGATAGACGTGATCGGTAAAGGTAATTGTCATATTCTATCCAAAATCTTGTAATACTTTTGCTTATAAGAAAGGCATTTTTGCTAAAGTAACACACCCGAAATCATACGACATACTTACCAAACATTATTAATTGCATATAAGAAAATTTGTTTATACTTGTCCGATCTCGGGTCATTGACAACTCTTTATCTTTTCGTGTACTTACACACATGCACACTACCTCTGCTGAACAAGTAGTGAGAGTTTATACTTACAATCTGTTTGGATCTTTTGTTTATACTATTGTGTTTTTGTTAAGTTACTGAAGAGTTTGTTTGTACTTTTGTGTTGACAATGAGTTTCGCAAATGAGATAAATGTCATCTGTATCTTGTATTATAGTTATGTTCTTTTTGAGTCGACATGCGTCCATATTAGAAAATTGCCTATTTCCAAAAGAAACACAAAACACGAACTTACATACACGCAAATGATCCGCATATTGGGAGTACTATTGTGCCTAAAATTTAATTATAGATACTTATCTGACATATTAATAATAATCATTCAGCAAATATCCTAGAATCAATTAAAATAGAATCTATAAATGTCAGGGGACTATGATAAAAGGTAAAAAGAAACGATATTTTTGATAGGGCCATAAAAGATTAAATTAACATCTTGTGCTTACAAGAAACCCATATTATAAAGGAGGATCTTAATTTATTAAAGAAAGAATGGAACGTAGATTATATAGTAGCCGGTAGTAAAACAAATGCTGGCGGGGGGGGGGTGCTCATGGTAATAGACGGCAATTTTGAACACATAATTCATGAAAGGATAACTAGTACAGATGGTAGATATATAATTTTAGATATAGAAATTCCCGAAGTAGCTAGAATGTTAATTATAAACCTATATGCACCGAATGAAGATAGTCCAGATTTCTTTCTTAACTTATCTAATGAAATTGAACAAAGGGATATAAAAAACATAATTATGACTGGGGATTGGAATATGGTGATTGATTTCAATAAAGATACTTTAAATTATAAGAAACTAAATAATCCTAAATCTAACAAAATTGTTATAGAAAACAAAAATAAATTGGATCTAATAGATATCTGGAGATACAGTCACCCCGACCTTACGCAATACACCTGGAAACAATTATTTTACAAAAAAATGGCCATACTTGATTTCTTTCTTATGTCAGAAACATTATTAGAACTCTATGCAGATTCCGATATAAAAAATAGTTACAAATCAGATCATTCACCCATAAATTTAACACTAAATATTAGTAAACACAAGCGAGGTTGGGGTAACTGGAAATTAAATAATTCCCTTCTGCTAGATAACGAGTTTAAATCAAAAGTTGAAGATGAAATTGAATTGATAATAAGCACATATGCATGCACCCCATATCATCCAGAATTTGTCAAAAAAAATTATAAAGATTTTGATTTCAAATTAATGATTGAAATAGATCTCCTTTGGGAAGTGTTAAACATCCAATTAAGAGGGCTAATGATGTCATTGGCCTCAAATAAAAAAAGGAAACAAAATTCAGAAGAAAATAAATTATCAAAAGAAATTAAAGTACTAGAGGAGACTCTTAAAGATAACTTAAATAATAATGGTTGGATAAATGAACTAAAAGAAACAAATGACCAATTAGAAGAGATTAGGGAACATAAACTTAAGGGAGCTTTAATCAGGTCCCGTTGGCAGCAGAGTAACAAGAGAGAAAAACCTTCAATTTTTTTTTTAAATTTAGAGAATAAAAACTATATCTCAAAGCACATTAGGGAACTTAAAATAGATAATAAAATAATACAGGACCCAAAACAAATACTAGAAGAAATGAGGCTATTTTATGAGAAACTATATACCGATAAAAATAACATAGAACTAGAACAGTCATCTCTCAGTCATTTCAAGGATAAAATCAATAAAATTAGTGACAAAGAAAAGGAGGATCTAGAAAAAAAAAACTATGTCAGAACTAGAGCTAATTATATAAAAAAGTAAAAACAACAAAAGCCCTGGACCTGATGGTTTTACTAATGAATTTTATAAAATCTTCTGGCATAACATCAAAAATTTTCTTCTAAAATTGCTAAATCACTATAGAGAGAATAACGCCATTAATCCATCACAATTAGAGGGCACCATTACCTGTATTCTGAAAGGGGGTAAAATAAGAAATAACTTAAAAAAACTCTTCTAAATTCAATATATAAATTTTATTCAAGTATAATAGCTGAAAGAATTAAAGTAATACTGCCTAAAATAATTCATACAGATCAAAAGGGGTTCATTATGGGGAGGTTCATCGGCAAAAATACAAGATTAACATATGATATCATAGAGGAATGCAATAGAAGAAACATAGATGGGTTAATTATACTAATAGATTTTGAAAAGGCGTTTGACTCAATTTCATGGGACTTTCTGTCAAAAACTCTGGAAATTTTTAACTTCGGAAGAAAAACTATAAACTGGGTTAAATCATTACAAATAGGATCTACATCAAAAGTTCTACAAAATGGGAACTTTTCAGAACAAATTACCTTAGGGAGGGGATGTAGGCAGGGGGACCCAGTGTCCCCATATCTATTTGTCATGGCAGCCGAAATTTTAGCAGAAGCCATCAGGTCCAACAAAAACATTGAAGGACTAACCCTATATAAACAAGAGCACAAAATTTCCCAATATGCGGATGACACCACATTAATAACAAAGGCCAATGAAAACTCCATAAGGGCAAGCATGTCGACTCTGAAAGAATTTGAAAATATAAGCGGTTTACGAATCAATAAAGAAAAAACTAAGGTGATAAAAATCGGGGGGGTGGAGAGACAGCAGGATAGAATTATGTAAAGAGTTAAAACTAGATTGGACATCTGAATTCATATTACTGGGTATTTCATATAAAGTAAATGAACTGGATAACATTACAGAACACAATATTGACAACAAATTAAAGGAAATCAAGAAATTAATTTACATTTGAAATGCCCGTATTCTAACTCCTTACGGGAAAATAACAATTGTTAAGAGTCTATTAATATCAAAGATAACACACATCCTGCTGTCTCTTCCATCTCCGAAACCTAGAACACTAGACGAGCTAGATAACCTGTTTAAAAAATTGTCTGGAGCCAAAAAGCACCGAAATTTAGAAAAGAAATCATGGAAAATTTAAAAGATCTTGGAGCCTTAAAAATGACAAATTTGAGAATATTCTATGCGGCTTTAAAAATATCCTGGGTAAAAAGAATAGCATCACAGACGGAAGGTTGGGCAGAATTCCCAAATCGCTTCAATATTCAAAATACAATAATTTATGGGGACCAATACACAAAAATAATACTGAACACAATATAAAATGAGTTTTGGAGTAATGTTGTAAAAAGTTTATTATTACTTACGAGCAATTTTACAATAAATAATATCACACACGTTCACCTAATACCCCTGTGGTATAATAATGAATTAAATTTTGAATTTAGAAGAACGTGGAAAAATAGAGGTTATTTATATGTAGGTGATTTAATAAAGGAAGACGGTTCTTTTTTCTCAAAACAAGATTTTACAGAAAGAAATTTACAAATCAATTTTCTAGACTATTTTAGGATTAAGCAAAAAATCATCTTCTATATTGAAAATATGGGAAATATTGCTCCAACACAAGGTCCACAACTTCCGAGGCTTTTATTTGAAATAGGCATGATGGAAAAGGGTTGTGGTCGAATTTACAACAAGTTAATGAACTATAATACTGGTATTCTAGTGGATGTTAAAACTAAATGGGAAATGGCTCTAAACGAAGAAATCCCTTATGATACCGTAGAACATGCTTTCAAAGAAATCTCTAAAATAGAATCAGGAGCATACCAAAAATATTTTCAATTTAAACTTCTACACAGCAGGATTATTACGAATGAAAAACTACATAATATGGGAATTTCTGATACCAAAATGTGTAAGAATTGCCTTACTGAAATTGATACGTTACGACACATGTTCCTGAATGCCATACAACAATCAATTTATGGAAGCAGGTTGAATTTTGGGTAAAAACAGTGACATAAAATTCCCTTAAGTTAACAGATTTTGATGAAATTGTCGGTTTCCAACAAAGAGATAAAACGATTGATAGAATAATTCTCATTACCAAAATAGTTATATATAAAAATAGAATATCGGGCAAAGCTCACAATATTATGATAGTTAAAAAAATGCTCTACAATGAATTATGTGTAAAAGAATACAAGTCGAATTTAAATGATACAGTAGAATACTTTATACAGGTTTGGGGACAATATTACCAAAATCTCAAGGAAACCTTCTTTCCTAATATATAAGATGATTACAAACCGGTTGAAAATATTTGTAAATACGTGGATAGTAATTAAGAGTAAACAAAACAAAAAACAACATGTATATGAAATGAAGAAATGTTATAAAGCAAGATACATATTTGTAACTAATTGTATATATTAGGCATGACATATTGAATAAAAAACAGCAGTTTTATTGCGAAATTAAAAAAAAAACTTGCTCGCAACGTGGTGGCAACCAATAGTTGGGGTGGATTGCCGCCACATTGCCATCCGTCGCCAATGATCTCCGACCGTTGCCACTACGTTGCCATTATCGTCAATGGTCGCCAACGCTTGGCAACATTTTCAAACCGTTCAAAAAAGTTGCCAAGCGTTGCCATGGTCTCCAGATTGGGAATGAGTTGCCAATGAGTTGCGAGTGAGTCTCCAACGGTTGTGACAGTGTTGCAAGAGGTTGCCAATACGTCTCCACCAGGTTGCCAATGCTTTACATTCGCAACCTGGTGGAAATGTAGTGGCAACTTTGGCAACTCAGTCACCACAGTTGGCAACTCAGTGGAGACCATTGGAGACCATTGCCAACACGGAAAAATGATATTGCACGAGGCGCTTGCGCCGAGTGCAATATCAATTTTTCAGAGTGCAATATCAATTGATATTGCGTGAAACCAAAGTGCCATATTTATTTATTATATGCCTACTGCCTACTATTTATTATGTGCCTACTGCTCATTCAAATTAAATAATTTATTGATTTAAAGAATTTTGAAAATGTAAGTATTATTCATATGTTTTTCCATGTCCAGGTTTTACCGTTAACTATTGGGTTATGGTAAATTTCTAAGCTGTAATATATTCTTGTGTTAATTCAGTATTATCGCAATCAAAATAATATAAATACTATATAAAGTCGCATGCATTAATTTCAGAAATGTAATGATTTATTTATTTAATTTCAAAATGTGTTTTCCCAATTCCCTTCCTAATCATGATTTTACAAGAGGCCCAATCTCTTCTGAATTTATTGTCAGAATTCACTTCTGTTGGGTTACTTTTCAAGAGTTGAAGTTGAGAATTGAGCGCATGAACCTGACAACTCTGAGTCTGAATGTTGGAAAGTAATATTGCACCTCAATATCACCTTTATAAGGTGGTCATGTGACCATGGTCTGACCATTCACAGCAGAGAATGAGTAGTAGGCATATAATAATATTTTGTATTGAAATTTTAAAGATGTTTCATGTTACATGTATTTGTATTTTTTGCCGGTATTTCATCAATAAACTATACAACAATATATGTGTTTATGTATTTCTTTTCAACAAAATATGGTTAAATGCATAATAAAAAATGTAATGCAGGCAACTCTGCATAATGCGGACTGATGTGGATCCTAGATTTCAGTGTAGATTAGGCAATATCCGGATTGACATTGATATTTCCTTTTTTTTTGGACAAATCTAAGTATTGTAATTTGATTGAAGATATTGATTATGCTGTATTGATGCGTAAAGCTATGGATGATAAAACAAAATATTGTTTAGCTTGATATTAACTGTTGTTGTAAGCTATGCCTCAAACTGACATAGCGCACCCTGTGTTTTTAATTTCTCCGGTGTCATGTTGAAGAGATGAGAAGAGGTGGGAACTCAAGAGACCTACCAGTTCATTATTAATCCTTATTAGGTCTAAGGTCGCTGACAGTTTGGAACACATATCTCCATTTTCCTTGATGGCCACCATACCGTTACTATGACAGCCACATTCACCACACTAACGGAAGAAATCGCTTCTTCTACGCATGCGCTTGGCAATCACACTATTTAAAGCCGAGCTCTACACTTTAAAAAAAGGAAAAAAGGCAAACACTGTTCCCATGTACAAAATAGTTCACCTAGCAGGCTGTTGGTACTAAGGTTATGATCAAAACAAAGTCCAGTTCTAGGGTATAGAAGGCACAGGCAGTGAAGAACACAGACATCAACCGCAAAAACAATAACACACCAGCAACAGCAGCAACACCGCAAACAACAGCAAATATTACGGCAACAGCAACAACAACAGCAGCAATAACAACAACAACAATAACCAGTTATATCACCGACATCAACTACAAAAGAACCACATTCTCATCATCCTCATCCTCAACAACAACAACAACAACAAAACAATATATTGATATAACATCAACAGCTGCTATAACAAAACAAACACATACAATAATTAGAGCCAAAGTTTGATGAACTATAGGCACCCAACCCAGGCAAAACTGCTACGTACCCCATGCACACAACCAAATCTCTAAAGGGTAAAAAGGAACAATCCGGAGGAATGTCCAAATACATCCAGTCCTTTTATTGTCATTTAAGAACATTAGTCATCTGCCTCGTCAGTCTGGGGTGTTCTGTATTACGACAGCCTTGTGATAAGTCCGCTGACTGATACAACACTCACCATAGTTGCTAACTCACCAACAATATTTCTAAAACTAAGTATTTTAGATTCAATTCACGTGTTGCTTGATGATGTAACATGCTAAGTCAGAAGTTCATCTCCTAAATTCGGTGTCTTGCTTTTTATTTTGTCACTGTTTGGTTATATTTAGTCTTTCTCTTGCATTTATGTCCTGGCATTACTTGACACAATTTTCCCATCAAGAATGAATGAGAGAACCATTAATGTCAGCATATAAATTCTAATCTGTTTCTAATTATAAATCTTTTCTCCTGCAGTTCTTACTTTTGTATGGAAACGATGTTTATAAATGTTTTCAAGATGTGTTAGTTTCAGAAAATAGTTTATGTATATTTTCAAATAAGTTTGACTATTAATGTATATTATAATGTAGCCAACAAACCAATTTTATGTAAGATGTAACATCTTTTGAAAATTATTGCCAAATTACCAGGGCACTTCCTTTTTCTAATGATGCAGACATTTGAGTGAGTAATGAGTCTGACCAAGAGTAGTAGCCTTTTTACTTTACTTGCTGGTACGAGAGAGTGGCACATCACACAACTAAGTAGGTTCATTTCCTCGCCGCAGAGTAGATATGGAGACATGTAGTCAAAGTGGACGCCCTTAATTCATTAGCGTTTGCTGCGACCAAAGTGCCACAAAACGGCATCATCAACAACAACAATAAGAAAAAACAACATCAATGATAACATTAAACACGAATCTAAGAGGAACAGGTCAACAAAGGGAAAGACAAAAAACAGAATCAGGTGAATACGTAGAATTCCAAGAACAGGAATTCGATGAGGATGACTTTTAAAAGTTAGTTAAGTATGTCGAAAATGTTTTAACGCTGAGAGAGAGAGAGAGAGAGAGAGAGAGAGAGAGAGAGAGAGAGAGAGAGGCAAAACCATACTAATTACGACCATACATATCTTACGTCTTGCTTTACATTTCTTTCTGTAGATGTCTTCATTAAGCAGGCACGCCACGCTCCTCACAAAGGCCTAACCACTTCCTTATAAATAGCGCGGATGAGCGCCACGAGAATACAGTAAAGGCGCGCAGGTGGGGAGACTACAGGCCTTCCTTGAAATGCTGGAGCAGGGGAGTATATGTATACTTTACTTCTCCCCTAACAATCTATCGATGGAGAGGAGGTGAGCACCTAATGTCTGAGGTGCTCCCCTGGCGGCAATTAGCCGTACCACCAGCATGTAAACTGACGATTAGTTCGATAGAGGGCGCGGCGCTATTTCCCTCTGAGGGCGGAGAGCATGTGCCACGGGGGGTTCTTCACCAAAAACAACTACAGCACTAATTGTGATGAGTGGGCTGCCCGTGAATTATTCATTCCGCAAAATGAGCACATACGCGCCCATATTTGCCCGTTCATCATCTTAACTGGCAAGGATTGTTGGTTCACATTTGTCATATATTGTCCATATCATGTAGCATTTCGCTTATTACTTAAAAGAAAGTTGGCAACTTTATCAAAATATGTTTTAAAGACTACTTCCAACTTTCTGAAGACACGAACACAAAGATCGACCCCAAAATCTTTACAAAACCTACTTTACATTTCCATAGTTCATACCAACGAAGCTGAGAGTAAAGTGTGATGACGATTACTTTGAACGAGTTTTCTAATGAATCAATATGCATTATTGACACGATCTCTAAAATGCTGTGATAAATTTGATTGAACGACTGAAAACATAGTTATGATTTATATTTGCAATTATCTGTTGAAATTGTCTTTACATGATATAATAAAATAAAGTCTTTCGTCAGCTGTGTGCTTATATGTTTATATCATGTCAACAATAACTGCACTCCATCTGGCTAAAACGCGGCTGTCCCGAAAGCCGAGTGGTCAGCGCAATCATTTCCAGCGGTCAGTGGTCAAAGTCGATGGTTTTCAGCGAGTACTGCGGCTTACCCAAACATGAGCAATAGGTTAGTCACGATTTATACCTAACCTATTCATGCCTGGTGATCTACTTGACAAGTGTCTTCTGGACCTATTATACTATTGAAAATAACTTCAGAATGTAGCACTATTACAATTTGCAAACCATTTGCAGGAGTTTTGTATAAAGCATAAACTTTTTTAAAGACATATGATATCACACACGTAGTCAAGCGGTTTCGGCTGCTACCAAACAAATTTTTCATTCTAAAGCTCCGTATGAGTCCTTGAGTTGATACATTAAATGCTCAATGTTAGTATGCTTGAAAGATTGATGCAAATTATTGTCCATATGAATACAATAAATCGACTACACTCAACGTAGAGGGTCAGTTAGT
This sequence comes from Maea johnstoni, assembly GCA_963942565.1. Classification (NCBI taxonomy): domain Eukaryota; kingdom Metazoa; phylum Annelida; class Polychaeta; order Spionida; family Magelonidae; genus Maea; species Maea johnstoni. The sequence continues at coordinate 36,576,170 of OZ012696.1, forward strand.
AATACGCAAATAGCAAAGGCATTTAATTGTACTTTGAGACTCATATTCTCGGGGCATGACGGCCTAGGCGTTGCTTGCAAGGTCCGTGGCTTCCAGGTTGTTTTTTAAACATTCAATTAGCAACTGAAGGACTGCTTAGGACTGCTTGTTGGGAGAGGGGAATATCTCACGGTAATACGAGCAGAGCTGCTGACACGTACAACATCCATAAAAAATAAAAAACATAGATGTAAGAGGTATCAAGCTACTAAAGCGTCCACAAAATCCAATAGGCAAGAAGCAACGCATGTATGTATGTATGTATGTATGTATGTATGTATGTATGTATGTATGCACTTACGTACGTACGTACATACATACATGTATATCATTTTGCGCTTGATATTTTTATTTTAACAGCTTGAAAGTACTTTGATTTTAACATTATGAAAATATACGTACTTACCAAGAAAAGGTTGATTGATACACAAAAGCTTGTGCCCACAATCCCAACATCTTAAAATCAATTGACTTTTATAATCGCTAATTCAGCTTCCATTTTAGTACATTATAGTATATCATATTTTTCTCTACAAGTATGTTCTATGTTGTATAAATCAGTATATGCGCTATGTAGCGACCACCTATGTTCATGGAGAAGTGAATGTAATGTGTTGAGAATACCTACAGTGTGAAAACTATTTTTTCTGTGAATTATCTTTTTGTGTTAGAATAAAGGATAACTTAAATTGGCGAGAGAAACCATCATATAATCCTCTTGCTCCTAATGAATGTATGTTGAATATCATATTGTGTCTAGATACTAAAGGAGTATCTCAAATTCACATACTTCTCGTGGGCAGAACTAGAAGCATTATAGAAAATGTATGTGAACATGGAACGTGGAATGAAACGATTTCAATGAAACCTGATTCTTTCTCTGTCAGCGAGTCCTTTTCCAGACACTTGTTGACAGATGATATATATTCAAGATAATTCAGTTTAGAGTCTTACTTCGTAGATTTTA
>OZ012696.1:36582175-36607175 GCA_963942565.1 Maea johnstoni
TGTACAATAGTTATGACATATTCATGTCATAAATAGCTTGATAGCAAAAGTAAGTAAATATGTGTAGCAATAACAATAGCAATAGCTATTATTGCTTTAATGAGGTTTCAATTTAAAAAATGTTCAATAACCATAGGGAAAACATTAGTGCAATGATAAATGCAAATAATGTTATACAATACAAATATTATATTAGTATAACATGAACCATGATTAAGGAATATATTTTTAAAACATTAACCAATATATTTTTATAATGTTTGATAACATTACACCATATTTAATCAACATTTATAATTACTGTTTCATCTGCATATTACAAATATATTACTGACATACTTTAGATTGCTTCTAAAAATCTATCTATCTATCTATCTATCTATCTATCTATATATATATTTATATATACATATATATATATATATATATATATATATATATATATATATATATATATATATATATATATATATATATATATATATATATATGTATAGGTATAGATAGATAGATAGATAGATGTAGATAGATATAGATAGATAGATATAAATGTATATAATATATATATATATATATATATATATATATATATATATATATATATATATATATATATATATATATATATATATATATATATATATGTAAAGATGTTTCTCAGAAATATTTGATGAATAATTTTTGCAATAATGTTTAAATGCATTTCAAAATGTTGTGACAATGATACTTCAAATATTTATAAGTAATAATCAAACGTTTTAACATTGATAAATATTTTCAGTAACATTTCACAGATATTGGGTAAAACATTTTTTATATACATAGCACAAATGTTTTGTGTTTGCTGCGTATAATATAAAATAAAGAAAATTAAGTGCCTTATATTGGGTCGTTCTGTATTTATGCTAGACCATATTATTGTTATGTATTTACTTAAGTGCAAAGTAACGGGGGTATATTATTTGTTATGTTTTTGGAATTTGGATTTTTGTTTTTCGTCACATTTATGCCAGTTATGACTCATTCGTGACTAGCCTGTTGTAAGTAGTGGAGGAAACAGGAGTACCCGGTGAAAACCACCGCCTGACCCCAAGTCACTGGCAACTTTCCCACATTCCAAGGCTGGGACTCGAACCCAGGCAGAGGTGAACACAGCGTGCAATCAGTGGCGGCGCCTTAGACCACACGGCCGTCAGAGCAGGCCCCTTGTTTATGTTTTATCTATTATTGTCTCCGATGTGGTTTCACGGGACCCCAAGTCGATCTATTATAACTATTAGAGACGTTAAAGCGTGTATAGGGGCAAGGATCAGAAGGATGCGAGGAATGAAAAAAAATGATACGCTAAATGAGTTTTTTGTAGTTGAAATACAGACAGAATTTGAATGCTTCATTCTCCTCAATTAGCGCATTCTGGTTGGATGTTGAGCATCACGTGATCTACTGGTTCACTACGTGTTGGCTTCGCGGTAATTCGTGTTGGCTTCACGTTCACTTCGTGTTTGAATTTGGATATGAAGTGAGCATGAAGTGGCACGATGTCAACCAATAGTCAATCAGTATTCCGCGAAGTGTACATGAAGTTAACATGAAGTTGACATAATGTATTTCTAGGTCAAACTTCGTGTGGAGTTCATAGAAATTTTTAAACAGCTAAAAGATATCAGCGCAGAAACGTAGTGAACAAGGTTTATGCCGAAGTGAACACGAAGTTTTAGGAAGTGTACCCGTTTTATCGTGAAGCCTACACAAACCTCCGCGAAGTCTACACAGAATGAAAAAAACAACTTCGTGTACAGTCGTGTAGACTTCATGGTCTTGTGTGAGAGGGGCTTTACATGGTTTCCGTGTACCGGTACTCATTTTTGGTGAGCCTTCCCAAAATTGTAAGTATTGTATAACCGCAAGTTTTGTTTTTCTAGGTTTAGCTGTTAAGCAAATAATCAAATTCATGCTTTTTGGTAATGACTTTGACAAGTATATTTTTCAATATTTTGTGCTTGCTCAATTTTGCAATTTGTATATAAATGTTAATTCATATTCATTTCTGAAACATAATGCTAGCTGCCTTAAATAATCTGAAATCTTTCAAATTGAATATTTTCCATATTTTCATTGACTAATTCGCCAACAATCATACTCTATCACTTTAATGAGGGTTTCCCATCAATTACACAATGCTTTGTTTCCGTTGAAGATGTTTTCTCGTGCTTTTTTTTTTTTCCTGAGTCATACCACAGCGAGCATTCCTCCACATCTTCACAATGTTTTAAAATGGATCTCCTACCTAAAATTAAAACCAGGAACCTTCAAATTTCACAAAAAGTTGGAGAAAATTTATATACGAAGGGATGCGCATCACATTTTTCATTTCAAATTTACTTCGTAAAAATTATTTCCTAGAAAAAACGTGCATATTCATCTTCTGGATTACAAATCTTTTGAACAAAGCCCAAAGCTTTTTGCTATTAGCTATGCCAGTGTGGAATCAGGTCTGCCATCACGTGACCATGTTTTGGCGCAAATCGATTTAGAGAAAAGGGCCAGATACATTTTCCTTTTAAGTGGACGCCAATTGAGAGATTGAGATTCGACTTGTAAAGTAGATCTGATTATGAGATTATGAGGGGAAGTGCAGGTTTTGGGTTTGATGCCTCTTGAAGTGTTTATTAATATGGTGCCTCTTGCTATCATGTCCAGTTCTTGCTATTACGCCTTAGCATGTGGCTCAGCGTCCTCTTTATTACTAGATAAATATTTAGTTTTAATGTTGTGAAAATTTACCTGACCAACCATGTTAATATCTCACAATAAAATTTTCTATGTTCCGTTTATATTTTTGTATCCTAAGATGCACTCAATTAGATATATTCTTACTGTGCTTTACCATATTTTAAAATCTCGACCCTATGCTCACATGATAACTCCATCATTCCCCTTAAGGCTACGTTGTGACCAAAACGTCTTTTTATATCAAAGGAAAGCTGAGTACCAATTTATCCTAATCAGCTTACGGCCATCCTGGAACCAGATTTGAAAACGATAACTCCTGAGATAGACACGCATTCAGTGGCAACCTTAGACCACTCGGCTGTCGGGGCACGCCTTTCTTTATTGCAGCTCTCGATATATGTAATATATCAATATATCGTTGAAGTATACAACACACCCTTGTACGACATCTTCTGCACCATTGTCCTCCTGTGTATCGGATAGGAATTACGCGCCTGTAAGAAAGTTAACAATGACTTAAGGTTGGGCATGGTTTTCGTGGGATACTCCGGTCTCCGTCATCAATTTCAAATGACTAGTTATGATTTTGCCTAGAGTTTAGCCAAAAAGGTGACGATAATCGAAATTCCAGAACTTCAAGGAATAGCATTAAGACTGCCATTCGTGTCTTAAACTGACATCACTAAAAAAAGTGTTTTCGATTTGATGCTGTACCATTCTATCTCATTGCATTCTCAATTCCAGTTCTTGATTTTTCTATATAATTCTATTTCACTTGAATGTGTCAAATAGAAAGATGATATTTCTAATATTGGAGGTTTGTACATGTATTTTAGTTTTGAAAAATGATCCGCAACGAAGAAAGATAGACGTATTTCTATACTTCAGACATCAGCATCTATGCATGGTGATCGCACTGGGAGGACACTATACAATAAGATAAGTATACTTTAATGTTGAGCCAGCATATTTTCTCCAGCGATTATATTTGCTGAAATCTCTATGCAAACCTGCGCAACCTTTGCAACTTCCTCAAATTGCCATAGTTTAAGAAGGGATCGCTAGGTGGCGGCAGTGTTTATTTACATTATATTAGACATCTTTCGATACTACAAACACATGGAACCAAGAGCCGATCAATCCACTTGTCAGGTATTGATGACGCCACTATAAAACATACTCATAAGACATCCATGGTAGCCAGAATGGGGCAGGAGAATGGTAAAACCTATCTACTAGTAAGTGCTTGCACTATAGGTTTAGCTCGCTCATACACAAGCCTCGACGTGAGTTCTGGACGTGATCTAATTGTACTGAAATGGCTGTTGTCGTTGGCCGTCTAGCTCCCTCAGAGAGTGCCTAAGTGAGTTGAGGCTAATATCCATAATCTATTTATCTCTAAATAGGTAATGGTAATTACGAATCGTAAAAAAGGGAATTTGACAAATTTCCCCAATTACCAAAGTATTTTTTGTCAGATTAGCCTCGCAGCAGGGCGAACAATTTGTTTAAGTTGGTCGTAATGCCTTCAAGTCGTTTGCTTCTTTAGGCTAAATTTGGACTGATTACCAATATAGCTAGACAAATAATGAGGTTGTAAATAACTTTCAGACAGGCATTATCAGGCCCGTCTTTAACCTTGCCAGGGCAGTAATTATAATCCACTGCCCGCCATGGCTTAGTATGGAGCACCAGGACGTAGTACACACACGCACACACACATACACACACATATATATATATATATATATATATATATATATATATATATATATATATATATATATATATATATATATATATATATATATATATATATATATATATATATATATATATACAGTCAAACCTCTATCAAGCGACCACTAAAAGGAAATATCAAAAGTGGTATCTTAAAGAGGTGGTATCTTAAGAAGGGATTGGGGATCTTAGTGAGGTTATGAAAACACAAAGAATTTCTGACCAGGTTTTATTGAGGTTGTTATGTTTAGCTGCGTTTGTGGAAATTTCGTCATTAATATTTTAAGAATAAACAATTCAGAAAAACAAAAGTTGAACTCCAACATTAATTGAGGGCATTCAGAAATTATATTTTCTTTCAATTTTACTGATTATTTCATCATTTCATTTTGCCCTTTCCAATAGACAAGGCTTCTAGGCATTTAAGTGGTCGTTGAACGATGGGACATTTACTGTTAGGGATAAGATTTCATGGTCGTCGATTGCGTCAAGCAAGTGGTCGTTTAATCAAGTTAGAATATACAGGGAATAGCCTTGGGAGGATCTGAAGTGGTCGTTTACAGCAAGTGGTAGTTTAAGAGAAGTGGTCGTTTGCACAAGTTTGACGCAAATATATATACATATATCCTTTGCAACGCATGATCTCCGTTTCCGCGCCTGTTTGCCTAATTCTGAGTTGGCAGTTTGGTGGACGAGTGTATCTAGATGGTTCTTAACGTAAACTAATTAAAAAAAAATTAAACAAAAAGGTGCTTTTGATGCTGATTTCTTATCCTCAAGCACGGCCGGATATGGTATGACCACCCGGCGATATATAGTACAACCGATATCAAACTTCTGCTTCCACAATGGGGTTGCGCTGCACGGACTTTGTTGGTTGTCCGGTTGCAGAAGCACGCATACTGTAGTAGCGTAGCTTACCCGGGTAATCAAAGGGAACCTGGGCATGCACCGAAAGGGCATGGACACAATGGACAATGCCTGCATCTGTGCTAAGAGCGTACGGACACATCCCGTGGGAAAAAAAACACAATCAAAGGTTGTGCGCTTAGAGAGAGAGAGAGCATTTGAACAAACCCAAACAATTCAGCATACTACGGTGGTGCATGGGTAACATGCATATTTGAGCTTACGAAAAATTTCGGACTTTTCTATAGTTCCAAAAAATGTTTTCCATACAGCCAGTATATAAGCTACCCGGCTTTAAATAGATACAATTTGAAAGTTATCTTTATCAAAATAAATTGTGATGGAACTTAATGTCTATGTATATTTTATAGAACCACCTCATGCACATACCTCACTTTGGGTATGCTTGGAATTAATCCGTGTTTGAACGAAGATTGTGCCTCCTTCGGCATATGTTTTCCTTCAACCATTATTGAAATAGTATTGTTTTTACATTTCCTTAGCAATCATAGCGTAGCAGCTCAAAGAAAAGCCCATTTTTTTTTTATCTATTTATCATTTTTTGGGGGGAGGGGGAGGATATCCACATAAAAGTATCATTTGGAAATAATTTGTGGGTAGAATCATACCAAAATGCTTACTGGCCAACTCATACATATTCTTTCCACGTTTTTTTTTCGTATCTGGACTTTATTCCCAAAATATTTCATTTTTAGCATATACATATATATATACCCGGTATATATATATATATATATATATATATATATATATATATATATATATATATATATATATATATATATATATATATATATATATATATATATATATATATATATATATATATATATATATGATTATATTTAGCACCTAACCTGCGGAACTTAGGTCAATTAATAATCATGTGCAGCTTTAAAACAACATAGGAAGTTACCAACAGACGTGTAAAGAGTACTGAATTCCGCAAATTGGTAAAATAAAGAATATTTCTTTCAATAAATGTTTTAAACTATTTACGATTTTGACAAATTTATATATGAACTGACCACATTTATTCAATCAAATAACTTGCAAATGTTTAGTTGGCCAATTATGCTAAGCAGATTACTGTGTTGCACTTTTATTGAAATTGCATTATTGCCAAGAGAGAATCCAGCGCAGTGAACGATTGCGAGCTTTCTCTCACGACATTCTTCAACTCCAATTAGGTTGGGGTGCGTGATGAGAATGGCAATGGGGGCTAAGGGTATGTAGGTGGTGTTCGCCGGTTACTACGGCACCCGTCACTACGTATCCCTAAGTGGCAGAGGAAAAAGTAAGCAAAGCTACGAATTGTTATATCACAGTTCGTGTAGAATGCATTAGAGTCTACCATTCAAGTGTAAGAGGTTTAAACATCTGTGTTTCCTCCTCTAACCTACCCCATTAATAATCTTAGCTTTAACCCTTATCCTGCTAACCACAACAATTGTTGTGGTGTGCAGCAGTGCTCATAGGTTTCACAGCAGGATAAGGGTTTAAAAGTTGTAAACGAGTCTGTAAATCATACCGAATGACAAAAATTCATAAATGATATCTTTCAACAGGAAGAACCAAATTAGGACGGGTGTAAATGACATATCGTATGTCATACTTTATATTGATCTTACTAAACGAAAATTGTTTTGAGTAAAAATGATTAGAATTCGTCATGAGTGATATGATTAATGGACACCACCCCACCACCACCTTTCCAATACCGGTTTGACAACTTATCTATCAATGGCATATATGTTTACCAAGCCTCTTGAATTATTGATCCATAGGTTAGGTAGCCCTAAGTGTGTGGTTGCAAGGATATCTGGGTGCCCTGATATTTTTGACGTAAAAAGAAATTTTGTGGTTACTTTTCTAGTATATATATATATATATATATATATATATATATATATATATATATATATATATATATATATATATATATATATATATATTAAGCGACCACTAAAGGGAAATGTCAAAAGTGGTATCTTAAAGAGGTGGTCTCTTAGGAAGGGGTTGGGGATCTTAGTGAGGTTATGAAAACACAAAGAATTTCTGACCAGGTTTTATTGAGGTTGTTATGTTTAGCTGCGTTTGTGGAAATTTCGTCATTAATATTTTAAGAATAAACAATTCAGAAAAACAAAAGTTGAACTCCAACATTAATTGAGGGCATTCAGAAATTATATTTTCTTTCAATTTTACTGATTATTTCATCATTTCATTTTGCCCTTTCCAATAGACAAGGCTTCTAGGCATTTAAGTGGCCGTTGAACGATGGGACATTTACTGTTAGGGATAAGATTTCATGGTCGTCGATTGCGTCAAGCAAGTGGTCGTTTAATCAAGTTAGAATATACAGGGAATAGCCTTGGGAGGATCTGAAGTGGTCGTTTACAGCCAGTGGTGGTTTAAGAGATGTGGTCGTTTGAACAAGTTTGACGCAAATATATATACACACATATATATATATATATATATATATATATATATATATATATATATATATATATATATATATATATAAATATATATTTATATATATATATATATAAATATATATTTATATAATATATATATATATTATAGTTATAATATATATATATATATATATATATATATATATATATATATATATATATATATATATATATGTATGTGTGTGTGTGTATGCGTGCGTGTGTGTATAAGGTAATTCTAAATGAATATTACATATTAATGGTAACCCTGTAATCTGGTCTTCTTGAGGACCTCTGGTGATGAATGGGCTAAATACAAATCACGCCATCTGACCAAGCCTTGTTTCGGTCTACGGTGTGTTTGTCTCATTGTTTCCGATAAATCGAGCAGTTGTGACCTTTGACATGAACCTATCTTAACAAAATAGGGAAGGTCAAGTTCACTGAATCATGGTACAATTATGGTGACCGGACGAGGAACAGATTCACGTATGGGAGGAGGCGAGAAAACACTGAAGCACAATTGTCATGGTTGGTGTATTTATTGTCATTCCATGCATTGACAAACAATCACTACATTTTGCATTTCTCAATATTACAAGTTTGATTGAGAATGCTCTTCTCAGTAGATACAATATATAGACAAATCATATCAGAATGAGGCCACTTACATCAACAACTGCATTTACATCAGATCCTGTGAACATGAATGTTTGAATGCGTTGCCCTATGCATTACACTGGAGAATTCATATATATATATATATATATATATATATATATATATATATATATATATATATATACATATATATATATATATATATATATATATATATATATATCGAAACATTCGTTCTCAAATGTCAATTGGATACAGCCATTTCCTAGCTTTTACTGACTATCATTATATCTGCCTGTACTGTACATGTAATGATACATACATAAGTAACATTTTGTTACGACTGCTAGTGTTTGTTTAAGGTGATAGTCTAGTACACGAAGATTATCACCACTAGGTGGTGTCCTTGGCTGGCCCCTAAGAATGGATATCAAAACAAAAGATGACACATGAGTACTAGTGATCAGTCGCCACGAATCTCGACCTAGCAACTTTCTTTTGTGGTACGGTCAAGAGAACAAAGGAAGGGGCCCTTTGGACCTTCTTTGTTAAATTGGTCCCAATTGACATGGCTGTCTGCTCTGACCATGCAGATTCATTCTAGCTAGGCCATTTTGACCAAGGTTTTCATCTCATTTTTTGGCTGAAATTGAATAACGATACAGTATTCGAAGCCAGTATTATAGAATATGACATATATGAACCCCCTCCAGGTGCAAGGTCATGTCTCAGGTACCGTGAATTCTGACAGGACCTGAAAATCAGCATTTACTATGTAAACCACGTGCTTTGCTTTGAGGCTTATGGGAACATTCAAAAATGTTTTTAAAATACTCATCGTGCAGATCCCCTGTTGAGGTAGGACCTTGCACCTTACCAAAGACATGAATGCTCGTGTGGTAGACTCTCATTTTCAAGTAAAAGGTGAGTCTTGACATTTTGCCAAACAAACGAATAAGTTTAAACGAAAAAAGAAACTGATAAGTTTACCATTATTCCGCAATTATGAGATGTAATCTTTACAATAGCATAAGTGTCATTGCCTTAATTAAACTGAGTTTTTTTTAGATATTCAAGTTTTAAAAATGACCTGCGTATCGAGTAGGGTTCTACCTTAAACAGATTGGTTACGAATTTTATGTATGCAAGCATTTGTATGTATGTATGTACGTTTTTTTTTTGTGTGTGTGTGTGTGTGTGTGTGGTTGAGAGAGAGAGAGAGAGAGAGAGAGAGAGAGAGAGAGAGAGAGAGAGAGAGAGAGAGAGAGAGAGAGAGAGAGAGAGAGAGAGAGAGAGAGATCTAACATGGTCATGGTGATATGAGAGTATAGTAACACATAACATATGCATGATTCGCGTGAGTGAATTTAGTTTTTCTCGTGAAATCTCTCATTGTGAGATTAATTTTTAAGCAGGATAACAGGCAACTTAAACAAATAGGTGCAAGTGTTTAGAAGTAAACGTATGCGGTAACTTGCTCTCATGGTCCGTGATTTATTTGTTAGAACATGTATATAACCTAGATACTTGGTTTGGTGGCTCCTGTTGGATCACAACCCTGGACCGATTTCCACGTGTGAGTTAATGGCCAAGATGGTGGTCAGGCTAAAGAGACTGTCGATAGTCAAGTATCCCTTGAATATGAATTAACAAGGTGGCAATGGTGCCAATATACATATCAGTTAATAAGATTTGATGGTTTAACACAAAGAATACATATTGAAAAAGCCATTAAAATGTAATATATGAAATGTACAGTAAAGATATCTGATTGCTGTACCAGTCAACCGGTCGTCAGCCACCAACTGGTAGCGTGGTCGCCAGGTCATCTCCAGCTGCGCAGTCGAGGTATCTAGGGACGCATGATGCATATTCAAGCTATCTTAAAGACTTGGCGCAGGGGGCGTGCGGTCGTGTGAAATGGTCGGTCTGCCCACACATCTAAGTCAGGAATTTAACACCTCTACCGCGCGTTAACCATACACCTAACCTCACAATGATGAGAGAGAGAGAGAGAGCGAGAGAGAGAGAGAGAGAGAGAGAGAGAGAGAGAGAGAGAGAGAGAGAGAGAGACTTTGCTGTGTAAATATTAATATGAGTGATGGTTTAAGAAAACCATACGTTAATTTATTCTATGTGTGCCTGTGTGTACTTGTAAGAACATATTACTCAATGTGCGTGGTCCTTCTATGTGAGAATGTAACTGATGCATTTGTACCATGTGATAGTTATATACGCATTTGAAAGAATATAGAGGCTTCCAACATAATACACTTTCCTACCTGCAGTAAGCACTGTGAGTCACCATATTTTACCATATGGAAGTAAAATGTATATAATCTAATTATGTTTAAATGTTGAAGTGTATGTATAGACATATATGTGTATATGCTGGTATGCCTTAAGTGTGGGATATTGACTAGATGTAACATAATTTGTTTTGCTTTGGTTTGATGTCATATAGCAGTGAAAAATAGTATTAAACAATAAATATATACATGAGTCATACACATGGAAACGTGCTCTGTTACACACCGAGTGATTTGCCGTCACTAAAATCCCGATAAAATTATTTTCTAAGTCTTGGTTTCACCTTTCCTTTCATTTTGCTAATTCAGTGAAGTCTGTCCTCATAGCTCTATTATAACGTATCAAACAGCTCATTGTCAAATTCAGGGATGTTGATCTAGAAGATATGATAGAGATATCCAATGGGACACAATTCCAAATACTTCTATACCAATTAAACTATAGCACAGCATTATTTCCAATATTCATCCAATATTCATAATAACGTTATGTTATTGTCAATAGTAGATTGTGCAAAAATAAGACGACAGTAATCAAGTTGTCTTATCTTCAACAAAGAAGAAACTGCCGAACACGCTTATGTATATTGTGAAAATGTCGTGAATTTATGGAACAGGGTTTAAATAGGTGTAAGGTCAAAATTTTGTGTTGAGAGAGAGAGAGAGAGAGAGAGAGAGAGAGAGAGAGAGAGAGAGAGAGAGAGAGAGAGAGAGAGAGATGGCACTACAACATTAAAAACCTGTTTTAAATTTGGAGACAGAATGATTTATAAAATTGGAATGTATTCCCAAAGATCTATAAGACATATTATCTATCCATGTTCCGATTGAATAATTTCTATCCATATATAGTTGTATAATGTATGTAAGATGCTACTACGCCACAATGTGTCAATGTCTCTAGATAGTTCCACGAAACTCCACTGTATCAAACGTGTATATTGTTCTGCTAAGCTGATCCTATATTTGTCTTGAATACTACCCCCTCTCCTCTTAATTACATGATTGAATTATTAAATTATGTATGTGAAGCAATAGAAACATTCGTTTGCCATGTTTCATATTTTGTACCCATGTCATGTGCCATAATTCATATTTTATTAAAAACAGATATATATATATATATGATATATATATATATATATATATATATATATATATATATATATATATATATATATATATATATATATATATATATATATATATATATATATATATATATATATATATATATATATATATATATATATATATATATATATATATATATATATATATATATATATATATATATATATATATATATATATATATATATATATATATATATATATATATATATATATATATATATATAAAGCTCAGGCACTGTGTATGTCGACACCACCCATTATAGATACACGTAGGTCATGATTTACATTACAAAAGCAGAAAATAAAGAGAATTCTATGGCTTCATTCTAGTACTAGATGTTTTATCTATGGAAAGGGCCCACTTTAAGTACACCATTCAAATATCTATTGTAACAGCTGACACAATTCTGGTAGCTGTTTTCAAGATAATCACATAAAATAACGAGTATGTTGACAAATACTGTTGAATCACTTTTGACAAAAACTCAATATATTTCAACACACACATGTATATATATATATATATATATATATATATATATATATATATATATATATATATATATATATATATGCTTGTGTGTGTATATACTCATGCACATGTATGTATACTTCTGTCTGAATGTATGAGTGTTTATATGCATGCAATTACTTATGTAGGTATGTATTTTTATGTATGTATGTATGCATACATGTATGTATGTATTTCATGTATGATTACATGCATGTATGTATGTGTATGTATGTATTATGTGTGTGTCCATGTACATTTGTATGCAGTTATGTATGTTCGTATGTACTTCATGTATGTACTTTTTTGTATTTACGTATGTATGTATTTTATGTATGTATGTACTTCATGCATGTACTTAATGCATGTATGTATGTAATTAAAGCATGTATATATATATATATATATATATATATATATAAATGTATATATATGTGTGTGTGTGTATGTGTCTGCTTGTATGCCATGTACAACTATGTACCTATGCATGCGTGTATGTTCTGTGCTAGAAATGTCAATATCGATAGGTCTGCATGCGTGTGGGTTTTGCATGGAAGTAGTTGTGTCGCAACTGAAATAGCAGGAACATATATTCATTTTAAAATATATACGTTGCAGCATGATATCCCATTTACATTTGACTTCAAAATCTACATATTTTATACTGAGTTATAACTTTCTAGCATTTGTACATATCTTAGTGGAAATAACTAGTGTAATGTTACATCTATACGGTGTTATACACAACTCTTGGAGTTGAGTTCAGTTGACTTGGTCTTACAATAGTAAAGCCAGTCGTCATTCTTAATTGGACGCCTGCATATCACGTCAAGAACTATGGACCTAAAGCGCTTCCCCAGTGCATAGTAGATGATGAAATTTGTTGAGGAGTTTATAACTTGTAGAAAAAACAGAATCCTAAAAATCATGAAAACGTATGCCCCTGGGTAGTTGAACATTCCTTTGATTTTCAGCTTATCCCCAATCAGATAGAGGATCTCGGCGAAGAAAAATGGCGTCTGGCTGATGATGAATACGGAGATGACGACGATGAGCACCACGTTGGCTCTCTCGTTGGTTTGGTGCTCCTCCCCCGCAAGTCTCGTGCACTCGTGAGCCTTACGAGATCTGCGCACGGCACCTACCAATTTGAGGTTAAGTACGAAAAGCAGCGAGAGCGGAACCACGTAGGTGAACACATAGTAAACGATCTTATAGGTAAGCAATCCACCGAACCCGAACAGCTTATCGTTGTACCACGCCGTGTAGATAGGTATGCAGTATACATCGTAAAGTACCACGTAGGCCTCCATGAACTTGGGTATGCATGTGACAATGGCCACCACGGTGGCGGCGCCCACCAGCTGCTTGGCCCGGGTCATAGAGCAGAACCTGGGGGCTCTGAAAGGGTGGCACACGCACACGTACCTCACCACCGTCACCGGCATCAGCAGCCACGTGTCTATGTCCTGCGCCAGCTGCATCACGTGATTGGCGTACGTTTTTGCGTAGACCAGAGTTTCGCTCCTGCCACCTATCTCCTGGTACTCGATGATGGAGAACACCAGAAAGGTGATGAGGAAAACGGTGTCCCCCACTGCCAAGGCCTGCAGCAGGAAGGTGTGAACCCTCTGACCTTCGCGATCCTTCCCAAGGACGACTATACTCAGCGCGTTGCCAAAGATCCCAAATACACAAACAAAGATGCACAAGTACAAGAATGTCGCAAACATGTTTATGCGGAAATCCATCATGTAGTTTGTGTGCTTGTAATAATCCAGACAGGGGGCGCTGCCATTGATCAGGGAGATGTTTGAGGTGTAGTTCCCAGAATCCACCGATCCGTTGCCAAGGAGGTGGAAAGCAGTTTGCGCCATATTGAAATTATTTTCTGTTTGCTTGAAATCGAAACCTTTCGTATATTTCCACTGGCAGTTCCTATTTTCCCACAACTGGTAAGAATATGCGATGTACTTCCAGCTTAAGACGCTGCTGAGTTATCCTACATTATTCCAGGATTATCTGAAACAGAGAATGAACCATACATATTAGCTGTGGCTCTGAAGAAGTGCGTAAAACCGAGTTGTCAATGGTAACAATACGGAAATGAAGTGTGCCAACAGTGTATTTGAATATATATATATATATATATATATATATATATATATGTATGTATGTATGTATATAAATACATACATACATATATATATATACATATATATATATATATATATATATATATATATATATATATATATATATATATATATATATATATAAAGCTATTTGAAAATCAAACATTTATTTTCTACTTGGTTAGACTTGTCGCAATGAATTGAAATATGCACATAGTTTCATTGCTGAAATGTAACCAAAGAACATGTACTGGAGAACAAATCAACACTGATAGATGAATGACACCCAGCTTATCCTTACGTCTAGACTTACGTGTTGACACGCAATGCACGATGAGAACACAACATGGGGATACAGTTTATAGTAAATGTGCAGATAAAATGGTCTGAAAGTCTGTTAGAAGAGATATCAGAAGTTAATCTTAGCCAATCCTTAAAGAAAATAGATGAAGATATTGATTGCAAATATGTCAGATATTTACAGTTCAGATTATTTTTTATTTTTGTATATTTTTTATTCAGTTCTGGCATGGAAAGTCAAGACATAACATACAATGATTATATGGATACTTTCAAATTTGCATATATGAAACAAAGACATAATATAATAACAGAAAACAAACATGGTTGAATTATAATACTTGTAATTGTGGAATAATGGTGGTACAAATGAAATTGTGAATGTAATTAATGATTGTATTGAAAGAAATTAAGTAATAAAGACCATTTTCGTTCGAAAAGATTTTGTTTGTTATTTATTGAAAGTTTGTATAGATCATGGTTGTATACCTTTTTAACATTAAGTTGCACTTGTAATAAATGAGGTTTCTTTTTCTCTAATTTGCATAAGTATAATACTTTCTTAGTATTTAAAATAATAATGTTGATAGTAGCATTATTTTCTAGATCGCCAAGAATCTTCCTGCGGTCCGTTAAAATGTAATCATTATTGCTAATGGTTTTTATCCATTCTTCTACCTCAGACCAAAATTGGCGTGTATATATACAGTCTAATAATATATGGTAATTACTGTCAAGATTGTTGGAACAAATAGAACAGGTATTATCAGATATAATTTTACATTTGGTGAGTACATCATTGGTGAAATATCTGTAATGGAGAGTTCTGAATTGAGTATAACGTAAATAAGTATCATCTTTTTGTTTGTTTGTAACAGTAAATGATCTTTTAATATCATGGGGAAGCATAACTATTCCTGATTTTTCATACCATTTAGTACATATTTCTTGAGTAATGAGTTCAGATTATTGCATAGAAGAATCATTACTTATGAACTTTTACATTGTATATTGTATGAAAATTGTGGACAGTTCAGAATGTCCTTTATGTAATAACATACCCGAGGCAATTGAGCATGCATTTCTTGAATGTCAGAAAATACATACATTGAAGCGACAGATTGAGGTCTGGTTAGGAATGGTATTAAGAGGTAATATTTAAAAAATTCAGATTCAGAAAAAAATGGTACTGCCTTTGACAAGAACTCCATAATTGATTTATTGACTAAATAGAAAATATATAAAAACAGACAGAAAGGTAAGGTGTCAAATATCGCTGAAATCAAATACTAGTATGAACTATCAGTGCAGTTACAATATGAACAGTATCATTGAAATTGAGGGGGAACTTCAAATATTTGAACAAAAATGGTTGAATATAATTCAAATTTTAGGGTTAGATTGAGAATCTTATCTGACGAAGTGTAGGGTATAACATTCAAGATCTTTGTATCTAAATCCATAATCCTCAAATATTGTAAAAAAAAAAATGCATTTGTGGTGTGTTATAGGTGCCAGTAGGTATTTGTTTGTTTTTCTTTTGTGTGTGGTGTTAAGAAATAAAAAAAAACATGCGTATATATATATATATATATATATATATATATATATATATATATATATATATATATATATATATATATATATATATATATATATTTGGAAAGCTGCATTTGTTACGGAGCTATAGGCAAAATAGCAGGGTGTTTTTCACAGATACGTATGAACCTGGATTTATATCTGCATGCATTGAGTACTTACATGGAAATTTGCAAACTTTATAGCAGTCACCACACGGATTATATCATTTCACGGGTTACGTCAGCTATTGTTCCTCTATACAGGCATCCGTTTCATCCGAGAGATCCTGTGCCGCGATACGTCATATCAAACAATGCATTTGGTCCTTATTCCTCCGCCCACCATATGTTCACAAATCGCAGATGGGAAAATCAACTCGTGTAGAACGTCTGTCACATGTAACTTTGCCTTTCTGCAGCTCCTGAAATGAAATAAAAATAAACTATTACCCTTTATGACTAAGATTGCCCAATACTACATGTATGCTGTAGTATCTACACATTAAGTAATTGTTGCGACAGGATCAATTACTGTGGCAATCTTTTAATGAACGCGCCAGAAGGCTGCTACAATCCGTCAGAAAAGCGGTGCATAATTACCTTGACAATCTATTTGAATGTCTAAAACTATGCATCTATAATATTTATTGCGGCAGGCTAAATTTTGCGCTATTCAATAATTCGCGAAACGAAGGCTGCGTGAAGAAATGGCAATTGGTTTTAGTGACCAATAATAACCCTGAAGAGTAAATAGGCTTTTGTCTAGTAGTGGGAGAAATGTGTAACTGCGCCAACGGGTTTGCAATCTGGATTGCGCGAAAGTTTAAATGAGTAAATTAAAAGCTTCCCTTAGTATTGTACATCATGGCGATATATTCCCAGAAGTTTAAGCCAAAGACGGAGTCCTACTTCTCTGACGTGTTCATTCATGCGGATCTAATCTGCAACTTTCAACGAAAAGAGATCAATTAAAAGATCCGTACATACATGGCTGAATAAACTAACGCGAATTATTTTTGATGTTTGAGTGCTGTTCCAATATCTGCCTAGCGGATGGAGTGCTTGTGCTTCCAAGCCGCTCTGTTGGCTGCACTCGCCGGGCCGCCGTTGGAAGAGACCGGGAGTGTAATCTTTGGACAAGTAACAGTAATGGCGTCCTCGCGTGCACATTTCTTTGATAATCAGGGAGCGCTTGAGTGTATCCACTTAACACAATCACATTCCAAAGTCCTGAGGACTGTGTACTGCAAGGGTATTCTGTGACCGGCGCGAAACTATTTTTGATGTATAGGCCTTAATGTTATGCAGACATCTCCAATATAATGCGAAACCGCGACAATATAATGCAAAACTACGACCAAAATGTATTCGTTATGAACTTACTCTTCATTCTCATGGTGCTTTTATTTGTGGACAAATTTGCGTTCGTTTTGATATTGGCATTTAAAATAAAGAAACATACACTGACACTTAGTTAGTTAACGAATACATGTTTGTACTTCATTTTCAATACGGATAAAAATCCCTTATCAATTCCCTTCCCGTCTTCACGAATATGTAAACCAGTTAGATCATTATTCAACTCTTTGTTCTTTTGATTGCATCATTATCTATCCCATTACTCTATTATACAACGTTTCTTATTGCCTTTTTTACTTAAAATGTCTATCGCGAGATTCCAGTCAATAAACAAACCTACAACACTAGCAAATGAACGGCATTTGACGAAACACATTTCCACAGCAACGCCCCATCCGTGTTCCTCTCTCTCAATCAATGGTGGGCGAGAGCGTGCGCACATGTATTTGCCACGTGGCGACTGTGACTATTTGCTCGATTGTTACATCTGTCAAGGAGAATGACAGCTGTCAATAGTTTGAGATGAGGCATAAGTTTCCTCTAAGATACGCACTCATTGCTCAATTAAAAGGAAGCCAGAGCAGCCAGTGTCACGTGTCAGAGTTCTGACTGCCATTGATTAGAACACCGGCTCTTCTCAAAACGTAACAAATATGAGTTAACCCTTTAATGCTTAAGAGTTCCTCCAGCAATTGCCGTCTGTATCTATGACACTTCTTCCAATAACTTCAGAATTGAGAATGATTTTACATAATATTTGAAGGAGAGTTGTTGGTAATGTTCTGATAAACATTTCTCCTTCAAATATTTTTCCAAATGTGCTTTTGCCTGCAAGATTTCATCAAAATTGTCAGGCTGCTTTTGGCCGCTGTGAGCATTAATGGGTTAATAAGAATATCAACACATTCACGACTGCTTGTGGTCAAATTATAGACTACCCTATCATCTTTTTGAAAGAGCTCCATTATGGGAATTCAGCCTTGATTCCTATGATGTAGTTTACGAGAAAATACTATTCAGACCCCAAGGGAAGTTGCCACTGACACTAGTGCATTACAATCCATCTTTATTAATCTTACCGCAAGTACTGTATAACTGGTTAATTTGGCGTGTACTTAAGTTGGCGTTTTTTTTCAAAATAGTTTTTTTCCTGTATTTAATTTGGCGTCTGGAGCAGTCAGAACAACGCCATCTTTATGTAGACATACATGTATTCTTATGCGATCTTTAATTTGGCGTTGATAGGCATTCGCCAAAAAGCGCCGAAATAAAAACCACGCCAATTTAACCAGTTATACAGTAAATAGCACTACAGGAACATGGGAGCACACGCCATATTCATTAAGTACAGCAGGTCAAGTACGACTAGAGATTGTCGACCCGATCCATTAAACGTTTGACCATAACTTGGGAATTAAGTATGAGTTAACAAAAGATCTGAAGTCTTAATCAACATTTTCCTTTCAAATATTTGCCCTTGCTATCGCAAGAACGGTTTTCCCAAACGTGTGCGGGATCTTCTGGCCGCCGCTGTGAGCAGCGAGGGGTTATGATGTGGATATGTACCCGATGCCTCCCTCGCCATGCCCAGCCTCATGAATGTAGCGGTTCACACAGTGTTTTAACCATTTAATGCTAAAGGGTTCCTTATTCGTCGAATAGATCTAATATAATTTTGGCAAACACCTGAGAATTCAGAACAATTTACCAAAATATTTGAAGGAGAGATGTTGGTAATGTTTTGAGGAGCATCGATCCTTCTACAATCTTTCTGCCAATGCTTTTGCCTGAAAGATGCCTGACTTCTTTTGGCTTTAATGGTACATGTATTAATGGGTTAGAAATGTTATCATGGACCATATTACATGGTCTGACAATGGAGAACAAAACAGCACTCATTTTGAGACGTATTGGATTTAAATTGTCATCGTTCACTCGATCGTTCGCCCCCACCTTTACTCCCTTTCGTTCTCTCATTCTCTCGCACTCACTCGATCATTTGCTCTTTAGTTTTGACTTTTCTCGCTCAATTCTCTCTCTCTCTCTCTCTCTCTCTCTCTCTCTCTCTCTCTCTCTCTCTCTCTCTCTCGTCAATGCGGTTTCACGGACAGTACGTCTCGGCTTGCAAGCCAATTATCAAGGGTTTAGTTGGTTAAGTCTGGGATTGGAGGGACGTATAGGAATCAGATGCCTGCCATCAGTCAGCTTCTGAATTACCACTGATCTGTATCTCAGCAGACAGCGACTGCGCTCATCCCAACCTACCCAGATGCCTTTAACTACAATTGCCCTGTGTTAGATACCAACAGCTATGCTCGGTTTCAAATTGCAAGCAAATCTAAAGTGATAAGCACTACACCTACAACGTCTTAAAGGTTCAAGAACCGTTCTCACCCTTAAAGCTGTCTGGTTTTGTTAACGAAAATATGAGTATATATATATATATATATATATATATATATATATATATATATATATATAATATATATAAATATATATATATATATATATATATATATATATATATATATGTGTGTGTGTGTTATGTATGTATGTATATGTGCGTATGTGTGTAAATGTATAATTATTGTGACGAGACAAGTTTATCGTGAAATTTAGCATTAACTTTAGACATCGAGATTTCGAGTGCTTCTGAGAATCGAGCATTCCCTATTCCATAGTTTATCGTAAGCTATTTTTCTATATAAGGATGCCTCTACAGAGCGATTAATGATAACACCATCACAAAATGCCAGCACATTTAACAGCTCAAATGGCAAAACAATTTGCGCCAAGCAGCCTCCAGCGCAGAGATCTAACGGAATTAATGCCAACAGCAATTTTCCCTCTAATTCTTCCAATTTCACTGACTTATCTCTATCCGTGTTTAATAACACGGTAATCCTATTCTGACTGCCGCGTTAAAGACGTCAGTGACCGCGTCCCCTTGCTGGCTCACTCACAATGCATGTCAATCACCAGGCCCGTTAGCCTGCAGAAAGGAACGGGGAAGACGGCGTCTGGTGAAGGCTGCCAATGGATGTGCTTATTGATACCTTCTCTGCAACCCATGGCGAAACAGGCACGACCATACAATATAGTAGCTAGTAGTACAACAACAACTACTTCTATCACTTCTACTACTAATACTCTTACTGCTACTACTACTGCTACTACTTCTACTCTTACTGCTACTACTACTGCTACTACTTCTACTCTTACTGCTACTACTACTACTTCTACTCAGACTGCTGCTACTACTACTACTACTACTACTACTACTACTACTACTACTACTACTACTACTACTTCTACTCTTACTGCTACTACTTCTATCTACTCTTACTGCTGCTACTACTACTACTACTACTACTACTTAAAGCTGGCTTATGGGTTACTTTGAGAGTTATCTTGAGATTTTTACATGTCTTAAGCCTACACGCTGTCCTCGTACTCAAACCAACTGTGTCTGTTTAGGCTTTCACTGAGCAGACCGAGCGACCACACATCACACGACCTCCTATAGTCGTGCACACATACAAGGGAAATTGGTCACTTCAAACATGTATTTTGGATATCAAATAATAACATTTTCGCTCTGAATCAGGCATATTTGTAGCAAGAGTAACGAAGGGAAAGATTTTATTTCAAATTCCGCCTTTGTTCCAAAGTTATGCAATCTAGAAGTTGAAAAATACATTGTTTTTTCATCTTCAACGAGAAAATTCTGAGGAATTATTATGAAATTTGAACAAAGCAAAACTTTAAGAAAATGTGATAATCTTCCCTCTGTACTGATCTTGTCTCCGAATTCATGACATTTAAAGCTCCCTGGTCCGCAGTTGTGGTTTGAAACTCAGTTTAAACGCAAAATGTATGTTTTTTTTCAGTTTTTTGCCCCAACGATCTTACCCATTGCTGAGACGGTACATTTGTGATGCTAACATTATTCCATATCAGGAGACATTGCCGGAAATTATGTCCTTTGGACAGGCTGAATTGTCAGCCGGGATAAAGGAAAAAAGTAAGCTATCTTAAGGATTATTTCATTGGATTCTGTGCTTGAAATACCAGATGAAAGGGTTCAAGTAGCCACCACGGTAACATTTTAGCATGCGTGTAATTGGCCTTCCAAGACATCAATGCAAATCATGATGCAGTGTCGCCGATACATTCCTTACCTAACCAGCGATACGTATTTATTATAACTCACACGAAGGTCGTGATCTGTGATTGGATAAAGGAAGTTCACCATTCCATGCTCTTGTGCTCACGAGGCAATGTGACACCCCTGCGGTACACATTCTCCGACTTCTCACGAAAAGTTCCCTCTAGCTGCCAGTGTCACCTAGCGGTGAAAGTGCGAATCATCAGTCACCTGGGACCTCACCGCAGACGGTTTTTTCAGCAGCGTCCGGCAGTGTCGGTTTTGATATGGTCAGCGAGAACTTTGATATTTACCATTGTGGGGTCTGTTCGGTATAACAAAGCAAATATGACATCGCAGTTGGGGTAACATGATGGAAAAGATCCCCTCGGGCTTCGCCTTTGGGATCCATTCCATTTTATTATACCTCACGTGAGGATACTCTTATCCTATTGGATGAGAGCCATGTGTCAAAATGCTGGCTACCTGTGTCTCTGTAGTTTCCTTGACAGCGGTCACCATTCGACGTAATGACACCCGTTGTCAAGGAACCGTGAATTGTAAACCTAGTGTTTCATGATTCCCTCTATAGGACGTCATGATTCAAGATCCCCACGCGTGTCGAAAGTATGTCAAGGCCTGAGCAGAGTGCCGCCGTCAACAATGGAATTGCCTTATTGTTGAGAACAACAATAAAGAAAATATCATTGACCCTTCATCGTAGCCTTTATGAGTGCTTAATTAGCAGTAACGGCAGCACCCCAAGCAGCAGGCCGCATTAAGGAAGTGGGGGAGGAGGATATCACAAGACTGCGTGGTATGACGTTGTTCGGTATAATAAAACAAATGCAACATCTCTTTGGTGTTGCCAGCATGATTGTATCCCACTCGGGAGCTTTGTCACCTGGTTGACAAAGCTCCCTCGGGGGATACAATCATGCTGGCAACCACACAGAGATGTTGCATTTGTTTAATGTTGCCCCCACTGGGATGTCATATTTGTACATTGTGAAATGGCCATGTTTGTTTCGCGCATGCGCACATTGAGACTTAGTAAATATTTGAGCCGCTAGTGAAAGCCAGGCTCAATGTGTTGATTCAATGAATATATTCAATAGGTCTTTTAGCCCTAAACGATCAAGACTCGCTGCATGGTTAAACATATGAGGGTTAAGCAAAGGGATCTCGAGGGACTTGTCGAACACATTGATTCTGTCTGCGGACGAACTCAGGCCTAGTATAAAACAAACACATATGCGTGTTACATCGATGTACATAGGCATTGTTTAAAACGCAGGCAATGGGAAAATATGCAATGTGAGTAGTACAAGTTCTGTATTTAACACATGTATTGTCTATGGCGCGAGACTTGTGACACATAGACATTCTTTTGTGCATCATGTCTTATATATTTATATTACACAGAAAATGAAAGAATTATTTACTTCTTTGTACTTACAGCAACCTACCATGAGAATGAATATGGCAGGTTTGTTTAGATTCGCCCTAGGTTAAACCTGTGGTTGACACAATGCACCTACAAAAGTTGAATCTGCTTGCTTCTCATTAGTGTTATCTACCATCGGTATTTCTAGCAGTATAGTGTGAGGCCGGATGTAACAGCAGGAAAATAACTCTTTTTTACTTTTTACTATTTGCAAGTTTTTATATTTTCTCTTCGTCGCTAGTATTGTAACAATTCGTTGTTTTCTGTATCTTCCTGTACACTAGTTTTTATATTTTCTGATGCTTGCCATTTTTAAAAATCTTTTTATTTTCTATTGTCACGCTTGCAACATCGTAAGGTTGTTTTGCTTTTCCTAGGACGCAAAAAGGAATTAGAGTCAGCATAGACATGTATTTCTCTGCACTTCTCCAGTACATTGGCGACGAAAATCTGAAAGCGAGTTCAATACGAATCGCGAAGAGGTTATACTGTTATAGACTTGTACCTTGAAACACTGGACAGGTCATTGTAAAAGTGGTCTTTTCTGAAAGGTAGACTATATCGCCTTCAGAATGGCGGAATAATGGGGCTGGTCTGAATAAACAGGTGGTCGCTATTTACAGGTGGCCATTAAACCAGGCTGAACGTTGCTTATTAATTCAATTTCAGGACGAACATCGCCTTCAGGTGGCCTGTCGATCATAAGCAATGTATGTATGTACCTTTATTGACCATGCGACATAAACCGTACAAAACGTTTATGCATTCAAAAAAATCTTGGCATGAAAATTTTATTTTCATGCACGGAACATTTTTGAGTTCTATGCATGGAAATAAAATATTCGTGCAACAAATTTTCCTGCATGAGACTTTTCGCACGGGAAAAGGCAGGTTTGGGCGTTTGATGGGACTCATCTCTCCTTATGCAGAGGGTAGAATGTCACTCAAATGTCTTGATGACAACTGGCGCCATTTGGTTTTGCATCATTTCCTAAAAACGTGTCAGTAAAATTATTCAGATGAGAATTGATTGAATATAAACTTTTCAACTATGTTTTGTTAAATACGCAATTTCTATTATTGATTTTATTTCTCAACTGGATATATCCATAGTCAACTTTCTGCAGCAATCAACTCGCCCTGTTATTGATGGATGGTTATAATTTCTTAATTACCGTGAGATGTCACATGCATTTGTCATGACGGATTACGTCACGCAGCACCCGGGCAGCAGTCAGAGCAGACCTCACTGATTGATGAGTGCGGAGGAGGATGAGAAAATCTATTCAAAACTGCACGTTCACTTGTTGCTTAATTACTTCATAGAAACCAATTTTTCAATTAGATGAATTACAATTCCACTATGAACGCCTATCATTCAAACTTGTGACGTTCGCAGTAAATTGCGAATGTTTCCATCAGGTAGGATGTTAATTTTAGTGACACTACGGAACGGTAAAAGGTGGGAGTGAAATTTGTAGAGATTCCGACAAGCTTTCTCAAAGGTGTCAAACGTGATCGTTCTAATTCTAATAAAGTGTGTAGATTATGTTAAGCGATATGACTAGATAACTAACACTGTTTTTGTCG
>OZ012696.1:36609675-36629317 GCA_963942565.1 Maea johnstoni
GTAAATCACGCCAAGTTCGTTATGATCGTTTAATGCTACTTTGGGAGACCCAGACTCAGAAATTTACTCGAACTGTGCAGACCTCAGAGTACGTGGCGTCAATTCTTCACTAGTTACTGCGGTCAAGTGTGGACGTCGTGCAGACAGTGTAGCAGATCAAATCAGGGTATACCGTAATTAGCCCAAGTAATCAACCAGTCTAGAGATCCGACCGCCCCTTCTTCGAAAATTAACTCTTGATAAAGTTCTCACAATGCCCCCTTCATGCCCAGCTGGTACTCTATATATGTGAACAGGCCACACACCCCAGTGGACCTGGCATTACCTCTTACTAATTCTGCTTTACTCTTGGAAATGACTTGCAATATCAAGCCACGCAGCATGGGCAACTCATAAAACTAATGCCGACAGCAGTTCTGGTGTGATATATTGAAGACCTGGCATCGTTTGTGACACCGCTGTTGATGTGGCGCCAACAATCTGCTTCCTGAGTGTTTATAATAAGGAAAATCGTCTAATTATCATAAACTCCAATTAGAACGTCCCCAGTTATCTCTCTAAGATGGCCATGCGGATGACAGCCCTCAATTAGCAGCCGCCATATGCGGGATTATTCCAATGTGTCGTTTTGCATTCTGTTCAAATGAATAGGTCTTCTTTACATTGTTAATGCATAATTCACATCAGGCTCATTTCAAATGTTCTATTCTCATTTTCTATCAAGATTTGCTATATATTTATTGGACCATGGTAGTAAATGTCTTTAACTGGCAACGTGCCAGTACTAACCCCGACTGTCGACCGGAGTCTTACATTGCAAACAGACTTCAGCCAGGATATGACCTCAGGTTAAGGTTCGGGTTTCAAGGCACGCTGCAAGTTGCCAATGGCTTGGGGTGAATCTATGCCATCAAGTACTGTAAATCACTTAAATATAGCGTGAACATTATATAGCGTAATTACGGTACTGCCCTGGATAGCGTGATCTAAGTATAGCGGTGAACAGGAACAGCAGCAACAAGTTCAATTAAGAATTAAATGAGGACGGAGATTTTACAATAGCGCATATGGGCAGAGCGCTATTATCGCTATCTTATTGTTCCCGCTATACTTAAGTGATTTAAAGTACTGGCTAGTTACGATATCGTCGACATAGAATGTCAAGAGAAGCGACGAGGATCAAAATTCGAATCCAATTCACTCTTTCGTTGTACGTAGTAATTCATAATTGTGTTACTCCTCGCAAGGCAGTTCGTGTCCCTTCTGTCTGTTGCACAAATTGAATTGGAAACATCAAATTATTTATATCACCTAAAATGTTTTGATGGAAAGTTTGCACATGTACTTCGATGAACTCATTTTCCTGATCGGAAAAGCAACCACCATTTGCTAAGCTTGCGGCAGTGTACACTATTTCCGCAATCAGTGGGTAGTGATTCTCGCTATTAGACCTCTTTAACCAAGATAATTGAAATGAACGGAATGCCGACTAACTGGGTATCCATAACCCCTCCACCAGAGATGCTGCTGAAAATGTCACACGTGGTTCGGCGTGAGCTACACGTGACTTTGATCTGCCTTCCGTGATCTGAGGTAATATCTGTCAAACTACAGATTGCTTCCACTCGACCCAACCCATTAATCTCCACGAAGGCAAAAAAGCAGAGCAGCCTGATAATTTAAATAAATCTTACAGGCGAAAGCATTATACTTGGAAAAAATATACGAAGGAGAAATTTCAATCAGAATACTCCCATCTAGAAATTTTCTATTTATGCTGTATGATCATTCTTGTTTCCAAGTTTGTAGTCAAAAGCATCAACGATCCAGAGTCCATCCGCCACTTGCTAGAGGCACTCTTAAGACTATATGGGTTAAATTAACTTCGCCCCAAAGCTGTACTGAGAGGTAGCTGATTTATGTTCAGATTTTGCTGGCAGGTCCACGAGTCATTCTCCCATCCGGCCACATAAATCATAAGATGTATGACATAGTAGTTCAAGCATTGCCATATGTTACCATTATATTAGCATTAAGTTACCATCTCCGCCTCCAGGGATAACTGCGATTTATATCTCCTTTCTTCCTGGTGACAATACGAAATCGATTGGAGGTATTGGATTGCTACAATCATGATAAATAAGGATATAGTTCTACTGCAGCTTTAACCAATACATGCTTAAGAATTCCTCTCGAAATTGTCGTTAGGACTTCGGATACTTCTGATAATAACTTTGTAGCTAAGTATGGTATAAGACTCCTTTATAAAGGGCAGAACACACTATCATAATAATCTACGAGAATACTTTGTACACTGTTATTACGAACTGATATATTAATGATTGCTTGCATGGAAAATAAAAAACAGCATTTTTTGCGAAATTAAAAAGAAGTATGGTTTTTTAAAATATTGTGAAGGATGGCTGTCGGTTACCGTATGTTCTGAGTAACATTTTTTCTTTAAATATTTCCCCAACTAATTTGCATGCGAGATTTCATCAATATTGTCAGGATGCTTTTTGGCATTGTGCGATTTCAACCCCATTAAATCATCGTGGAGTTACCGTGAGACGACATGAAAACTTCCATCCTATTTCTTCCATTGGTGAATTATTTGAAATATATGTACAGAAGGTTGGTGGAATCTGGTTGTAACAATAACTGTCAGCCAAATATTTCTCAATATATTGACTTGTTGGCAAGATATTTCCAATGTTTCAGATCACTTGTACGATCTATGTAGGATATGTATATGATCATCATGCGTGAGGTTTGAACGGATAGATATACCTCTAGTTCTCATTGTTTTCGTTCATTCTAAAAACAAAGATCCGCATTTACAGTAAAAAGGATATGATGGATTTGACACCGCCACAGTCTAGGTATCACAGTACGTGGTATCGTATTGAATCGGTTGTGAATTCAATAACTTTTCTCCAATAATGGCATCATACATTTGGGATACCAAAATTCTAAATGTGTGATGTAATACTAGAATGTGACCAAAGCTAGCGAGAGATAATCACAATTAAACACCAACAGAACGACTCTTGTTAAAATGTGTCATAGCCTTCACACATTACGCTCAGTAGGACACATGGGACGGGGAAGAAGTTAACCTTTGTGGACAAGAATACCCAACGTGCCTTTCAGTTGCCAAACATCAAAAACTGTCCGTTTCGACGGTGAATGTTTTATGCGACCTGGCTAACCCGTATAAGGTGACCAGTTGCATTATCAACACTGAGTAATGGCCCATTCAATAACCTGGAGCCTACATGTGCCTCTGATACTTATTTGATGAATTAGTGATTTATTTCTTACCTGAACCATACACTTGCGTACCAACCAACTGAAAAAACAAACAAAGAAAAGTATTAGTGTATTCTATATTTGCATACATTGCTAAGTGAAACTTTGCAAATCTTCTACCGATCAAATGCAATCGTGTATGTCGTACACGTACACAGTAGTCAATGCTGATGCTTTAAGAACCAAAAGATCATTTTCCCTTAAAATCGTTGACTGGATCCAATCTGTAGTTGGATTTAGACATAATGTTACAATCTTGAACGTTAAGCATCTGAAAATTAATGTTTAGGTAATACTTGGAATATTCGAATAATTGTTTAATCCATCCGTAACTACATCTTCCTTTCAAATATTTCTTGGAGTGTACCATCGTTGCAATGCTACTTCCATACGTGCCAAAGCAAAGAGGTAAATGTTGTGTCCGGTGGAACGATCATATATATATATATATATATATATATATATATATATATATATATATATATATATATATATATATATATATATATATATATATATATATATATATATATATATATATATATATATTTATATATATATATATTTATATACATATATATATATATATATATATATACATATATATATATATATATATATATATATATATATATATATATATATATATATATATATATATATATATATATATATATATATATATATACATATATATATATACATGACGCTCAGGTGTACATCAACGTGTCTATATGATTAACTCATCTGTCTGGTGGATGGGTTACCCGGTCACCTCCGACTGTTCGGTCGTGATATCTAGATCCATGTTCATGACCGACTTTGCTGCGCAGTAGGGCTATATTTAACTTTGATGCCGAGGAGGGTGTGTGATGGCATCCCTTGGTGAGTGTGGCAATGAGACGTGCGGTCAAGGAGACTACTTGACCTGTTGGCCCGCATATTTAGTAAAGGAATAAAATGCCTTTATCTCTATGAGAAATTTAGATCTATGCAGGCTTGAGATCCTCCTATCAGGCCTGTCGAAGATATCGCTTAATAGTGTCAATCCACTGGAGGAAATACACCTACTTAGATTTAATCGACTCGCCAATTGCCGAATTCGATAATCCCTCCTCGGGTTAGCCAGGGGTTAGTTAATTTAAGCAGTCTATGGTGCGTAATTATCGTAGTAATTACATAGTTAAGATACACACGATAATTGCATGGCTAAGAGATGACTGAGCAATCTGATGAGATGTATCGCTCGGCTATCTTCATCAATTACTTAGAGGATCGATTACCAACCAAATTCCATTTCACTCTATACCAAAACCATATGTAAACTTCCTATTAGACGGGAATGCAGTGAACAATATTTAGGTGTACATGTAGATCGTGTTGGATGAGTTAATACGTTGTGATATGGTGTTACCGGTTTGTTCATGAGGACTTGGGTACAGTAGCATTATGACCAAAGTATCATGCTACTTTTTGCAAAAAGCAAACACAGGACAAGAAGGTAGTTTTGTACTTGCAGAAATAACCGATTTTCAGAACTGTGGCTTTTATCAAAATGTACATCAATACACTTCAAAAAGTTCATCGAGAAAAATAATTAAGAGGTAGCTGAGAGAGGTTCATCGATTTGAAAAGCTGTATAATCGAGTACCTCCGACCATCCTTTTTACCCTTTGATCTCGATTATGTACTTTATCAACCCACTGATGCTTAATGTAATGTAATGTACATTAATGACTGCATAAGAATGCAAAAGGTTCAAAAATAAGCAAAATAATGTAAGCGTATTATAAATTTAACTACAAAGTATAAGGCAAAGGGAGAGCAAAAAACGAACTACAGAATGTTGGGGAAAAGCGATGGAATGTGAACTAAACAAACACACACCGCATAGAGCATAGGAGCAGCAGAGATAGGTAACAACATAAACTCAACTACTGGGAAAACGAAAATGGAATTCACTTTAAAGTGTCGTTTTCATCTATGATACTCATGACAATAACCTTGAAAGAAATAACGATATTGCGAAATATTTAAATGAGAGTTATTGGTAGTGATCTGATAAACACTCTCTTTCAAATATATTACAATGTAGTCCATATTTTGCTTTTGCAAGAAATATTCCTTCAGAATTGTCAGGCTGTTATTGACTGCTGTGAGCATTAAAGGGTTAACTGCATGTACCTTATCAACTGCGCAAAACCCCGTGCAATCCGATATTGTTGCATCTTAACGATTCTAGCTATCTAGGATTTTGTAGTCGAATCTGAGCTATAGTGAGAGACAGCTACCAAGCCTCAGACCACTCGGCTTTCAGGGCTGGCCCTAGGAAAATGTACATTTATAGAATGCTATCACAATTTGTCTTCGAGCAACAGATTTCGCAAGAAATCACACACATTGAGAAATGCAATCATTCAGGTACCTGTGATAACCATTGTTATAATTATAGAACCTTTAGGTTTGCTGGCATGGATTTTCGAGTAGAATCCCACAAACAAGGCAGTTAGATAAAAACGTAAATCATATTTGTCTGAAATCAGCCCTATTTCTACCCATTAGAAATGTTCTTATTTGATCCAATGGCATTACATAGGAAATATAGCTCAACGTTCCATAATAGGAACTTCTAGCTTAAACCTATGTGATTTCCCCAATGCCTACTTTATCTAACAGACATGCTTTTGGGCATGTTTCGTGTTTCGCACCTGGCAAAACTTAGTGCGGGACTTGATCAGATACAGCAGAACTATTGGTTGTGACTCTATTTACTCGGGAATATCTAATGGCACGCTGCCTGTTGACTAACATGATATCCGTTTCATATATACACACATTCCACGAGTTCCATCGTGTGGCGACTTCACTGATAGGCAAATATGCCTTAATTTGATGACTTCATATCTCAGTAGCTCTGTTTAAACTACCGGTCGGGGAAAGGCGGGAGTGTTGGTTAGGTCAATACTAATAAATGTCTAAACAGCGTTTTGCAATTAGGGAAAGTGTTATGTTGAGCGGTAGTCAAACAGCAGCAGCTTTGATTTGTGGAAATCAGTCTGAGGCCAGTCAGTACACTGGACGGGGCGTTACTTTTTATTATAAGGCCTTCGGAATACAAAGAAGGTGTATTATCTTTTCAACTCATTGCAGCATTGCAGCGACATTACACAATACATAATGAATTCTAGAACACTTGTTGAATTTCTTTTTATCCCTTCAAATTTAGCAACAAGTAGCAAAAGTACCGTTTATCTAGTTTTCATTAAAATCATTTGGTTATACGTTTGTGAAGTGTGTCCCTGTTCTATGCCCTTTAATTAAACCATGGGTTGCTTTTTATAGCATGATATAATCTAGAAAGCTAATATTTCTAACAAACTGCAGACGCACGGCGGTAGACCCATTGTTAACATTAAGCTAAATAAAGACCTAAAAGGAGTGTCTTATTGTTATGGAAACGAAATGACCGTACACCAGGTATGATAGAAGAGATGTGTTTTATACTGAACAAAACAACTAAAAAGCACAATATTTCAACTGACAATGTATGACAAGTTGTATACAGTTCAGAAGACTGCATATGAAATTTTTATCACCAACAAATTGTTCAGGATTGGAATTAAAGACTGTTGTAGGTGTAATTTTTGTTGGAACGAGAAGAATATTAATGCCCACGTGGTATTTGAATGTAGAGAAAACAAAACACATTTGGCATGATGTTGAATATTTGATAGCTCAATTAGGCCGTCCTAATTTCTCTCTTGCATATAAAAAAACCATCATGGAATACTTCGCGAGTAACAAAAAGTCACCACTATCATAATTTGAAATGCTAAAGTATGCACCCACCTGGGTAAAGTGAAAAATGTAGTACCTAACCGAATTAGGTTAGAAAAAAATATGAAGTAGAAAAATACCAAGCAAGAATGTGCAGAAAAATGGAAAAGAAAGTGGCAATTGCTCCACTAACTTTGGAAGGAATAACGAAATATACTCATTAAATTGTCTCAAACATATTATGCACAAAGTGTTGCATAGCTCTGTGCACATTCTCATTCTTTATGCACCAGTCAATTGAATCGCCGGGAGGGGGGGGGGGGGGGCAGGATGGTGCGGGGATAGTGCACCGACCTTCTGCACAATTTTGCATAGTCTCCACATTTTTTGGTCGCTTACCCCCAACCCTGGGGCACATTTTCTGAACCAAATTTTCTAGTCATGTGTGTTGATTTGCACAAAAGCAAGTACATCCTAAAGAAATATCATATTGAGGGCCGGCATGCACCTCATGAAGATTGTCTTGCGTGAGAAATTGAATCCCGCCACTGTACATCCTAATGCAAACCTATCAATTCTTATCTGGTCGGTAAACGCTCTAAGCACTGCCCTATTAATGCTAGGTACCCATTTTGCAGCTGGGTAGACTGAAGCAATATGGAATAAACTGTCTTGCACAAGGACAGACCAAAGTGCCCCGGCCGGGAATTGAACCATCTAACCAACTGAGCTACTTTGTCCTCATAAGCAACAAATGCTCACGCAACGTCATGATTATAGTAGCGGGAAAAGCTGTCACGGCAGTGGCCTCCATGTTCACAATAAAAGTAAACTACATGTACCCGACTCTCCGTTGGTCAGTTCTTATACAGTTTAGATCATTAGAACTGCCACAATTCATTCTACTTGTCATTTAATTCTCTTTTAATGCTGTCACGGTTGCGAAATGACGATGTTGTGACAGTTTGAAATCGTAATAATTTCTTTGCCATTAATTTTTGGTCAATCACTACTAATAGTGTGTGGTTATTTCAGAAATATTTCGCGAAAATTTAAAGCATATTATGATTAAAGTGTTATCCTCCAAATTTTACGAGATTCAATGATACTCAATGTGTTCGTTTTTGTTAAAATTCTTGTTTTTTCCTCATATCTATGCAAAAAAGATCGTTTCATACTACCCATATTCAGTGCCGGTCGTACCATGATGACAAGATCTAACTCCATTTGTTTGCTCACTGTTAGACGGCAGATTGCGCTAACTATAAACAAGTAAATAGGACATTTGTAAGAAGGATTTTGGGGGTAAACGCTATCACCGCCCTGTGCCCCGGCCCATCGCCCCTCTAGCTCTACTAATTATTGATGTCCCCGCCCTGTGGGGCAGCATTTTGGTGTACTAAACAGGATAAGCCCGACATCGCCCGGTCATTTCCCGGCCTCCCTCCCGGGGATTCAAATAACTGGTGCATTTGACAGTCACATTTATTACAAACGTCTTTTTTTATGTTTATTTTGTGTAATATAGTACACACAGTACCGATATCTCATAGATATTCGCAGTGAAAAGTCTGTCTTGGTATTAAATATATTTTTTATTGGGGGGGGGGGGGGGGGGGGGGGCCTCAGGCCACGCCTATATGGGAAGCTGTTTTGAAATGTTCATATTCCGGACGGCCATGTTGGAAATCCTGAGGCCGGACTGAATATAATTCTCTATTATGATTAGTTATAATATAAATGTTGGCCCGGTACAT
Organism: Maea johnstoni; assembly: GCA_963942565.1. Classification (NCBI taxonomy): domain Eukaryota; kingdom Metazoa; phylum Annelida; class Polychaeta; order Spionida; family Magelonidae; genus Maea; species Maea johnstoni. The sequence goes on from OZ012696.1 coordinate 36,618,522, forward strand.
TACCTTTGCCGCGGAAAATCGTGCCTTCCTTATTTTAATTTAGCATGAAGTTTTCAAATATATAAAATATTTTAAGCGGACATAAAGTATATCTTTTAGTATAGGAAGGAAAATTACTAAAGAAAAAATTACTATGTGTATAGAATGAAATCAGGAGACTTCGTAACCAAACTGGTTCGTAACCAAACTGATGCGTACCCAAGTAGCTTCGCACCCAAGAGATTTCGAAATCTCCAGCTTGCGCCTAGAATTCCGATATTTGTTTCATTTCTACAAAAATGATACAAATCTAGTCATTATAAATTATTTTCCTCTATAATGTTAATGTTCTTTATACATCCGGTTCCCTCACAAGTTCATAAATAACTTGGCCCCGCCTTTTGATTATTGATGCTTTGCATCAACAACCGTACTTATTCTTTATTCATTTTTTACCGGTTAAAACAATACAACTAATATGTGTTCAGGAACAGAAATAAAAAGGAAAAAAGTACTACAAACATCCTCTTCAGAACTGCCTCAAATAGTAAAATCTGAAGTTTACGACCCCACATGAGATATGGCGGTTTTCCCCCCTCCCTTCTCAGCGAGAGTCCCTGTAGTCGCCACGTTACTTAAGCGAGAATTACTCCGCGCTTATGCCTAAGCCTCGGCCATGATGAACGATTCCGCGATGACGTCTGCCGTGCAAAACTGACAAGCAATCGCGGAGCTGAGGGACTAGATGGATGGTAAGTGATTCGTATAACCCTCTAAGGTAAGGCGCAAGAGGACGCTTGATCACAAAGATTAGACTCGCCGAGCCAACAGCGGACTTCTACATCATTCACCGCGTAAGCTAGCTCTTTTGGCGCAAAGGGACGACCTCTACGGCCGAGCGGTCTACTGTATAGAGCTACGATGGGAATATCGTTATACTGTCGCTTTCTCTGCTGTAATTAGGCCAACTCCTGTCTAGCCTGTTGTACACTGTAAGTGCTAGGAGATCAACCTATCACTCGCTTGAAGTTGGCACCAAGTAAGACACGCTTGCACCTTATCCAGTCTCTCAAACGGTTATGTTATTAGGATCCCCCCAAAAACGATGGTTTCATTTGACACTATATACGTAGAACTGTACGTTTAACGTGCCGACTGATTTGATAATTAGATTCTATTTATAAAGTAAGTTTTAAAAAGTTAGAAAAATGCCAAAAAGAGGTTTTGTTGTTTAGAAAGAGTCGTACATTTATCCAATTGCCCTTTACAAAGACAGTGCGCGCCTTGACTCCTGATAAACGTGTAAATCATAAACTTATAAATACATGTACTCCTTAACACACATATATCTTAAAAGCCTGCTGGCGTTAAATGCTTTCGCCGTCTCTGAACTGAGCAGGGACTTTATTTAGCATACCACCCAGTAACGAAGAGCCCTATAACTACCCGGCATGATAACAAATCTCGACGAGTAAGCACGTCTTAAAAGGATTTCAGAGTTTAACTACTTTCACAAATCTTTGCACTTGACATACTCACGCAATCTGATATGCACTTGGCTGGATGAGGGAGAGCAAGATTCTAGGAGTTTAAGGGGCGTGGGGAATAAGTGCTTCCTCGTGACTGAGACACATCTTGTACCGAAGAACTTTGATTTGAATTTTGATTATCGTAACTTTTTCTGCCGTATAGAGGCTAATTCGTGACTAAACAGTTGTTCAATGTCAGTGGTGGAGGAACCCAGAGAAACGACGAAAACCACCGCCTTATCCCGGGTCACTGGCAACTTTCTCACATACCCCGAACGGGGGCTATATATTGTGGCAAGTGCAATTTATCGGAAAATATTTGATTGAGAAATGTTGATCTAACCCCAACCAAATTAAGAGTCATTTCATAATTCACCCTATCTGTCAGAAAAGGTGGAATAATAGCACAAGCAGGTGAATAATTTTGCCAGTCAATAATCTACCCTATTCCATGGTTCAATGGTGGTTGGGCGCTTTTGATTCATAAAACAGGATAAAAATTGTGGTGGGCCAGGTGACAACTAACTATCAATAAAAATAAAATAACTATGATATTAGCTTGCCGAAACATTTATCAGGTGATTATCAGAGTTCTTCAATGAATATGGCGATATCAATGATAGATTTAAGTATACTGTATGGTGCACCGGTGCACCTATTCATCAGACCGGTTTATTAAATGAATGCAGTTTTTGCTGTCTGCATAAACAGAAACATGCAGCTGGCAAAGATGGTTATTGCTGTTTTATTTGCTTTTGGGGTCCAACTCAAGGAAAAAAGGTACAGACCCATAACAGGACTAGTTGATTCTATATGATTCTCTTGATTTTTTTTTGAAGCCAGGATATTTTCAATGAAATTTTGATAGATTATAGTATTGAGCGATAATAGAGTTTAGAGTGAATTTACATTCAAAAGATCGTCTGCAAAGCAGAGCAGCTTGGAGCACAGCATATTTTCAAATTGTCTCGGTTTGGCAGTGCTACCAAAGAAGATATTCAAGATTTACATGACCAAAAAGACAGTTTAAACACCAAAAAATCAGTTAATCATTCTGTTAAGGTTGTGAGGGAGTACTGCAGGGAGAAAGGCAGCAATGTTGAGTTTGAGAAGTTGGATCCAAAGGAGTTAGATGAGTATTGGAGTTATTCTATGTTGATCTCAGGAAGAAAGATAGTGAACTTTACAAGTCTAGTGCATTTAGCCTTCATATTAAAGTGATTATGGTATAATTGAAGTAAGCTGTAGATGAGAAACTATGATATTCATACATTTTGTTATTACCCTTCATTAAAATATTGAAATCAGCTCTGGTCTTGTCTTATGATTTTGCCTCTTGTTGTAAAATGTTCGGTATAACAAAACAGTTATTTCCTGGCTTGTTGGTGGATAGTGCAGATTATCACCCCTCGAAGGAATTATTTCCCGAGGGCAACGCCCGAGGGAAATAATTCCTTCTCGGGGTGATAATCTGCACTATCCACCAACAAGCCAGGCAATAACTGTTTACTATTCTCTTGATGCTGAAGGCACTTTTAATAATATCATACTCCCACATAGAGTATGATAGAATAGAAAAATATGAATCTGTAACACCATGGCGTAGAGTTATGGCAAATAAACTCAGTATAAGTGTGGAATGGATCCGAAACAAAGCTTTCACCATAAGCCGAATACCTATCGTAGTAGACAGGTTGGCCAGTAAGTGATACTGGCCATAACTTTGTAGTAGGTTCTTAGAAACTGCTAGTGCAGCTCTACAGACACTGGGTTATCAGGGAATTGCAGCACTTTGATTGCCTTCTGTTTCTCGCTGCAGCCCAAGTCCCTGTGTGTGTATGTGGCTCGGTGCCTGTGTTACGGGCTGTGTTAAGGTTGTCATTGACCTATGGTAAGTCAGTCTTTTTCACCGGTTTCCTCCGTCCCTAAGATGGACCTGCAATATTAGCCGAGTGATCGACCTGTAGACATTCATAGCTCTTATGTTCAGTGACAATACGTCTATTAAATGGTAGCAAACCCATAAACCCCTAGCAAACTATATATTTTTAGAAAGCTGAGATTCTAAGGAATACATAGGATATGGAAAGGTTGTATGTGCTCCAAATATTTTGAAGAAATTGGGGTCAAAACTTCGACTAATCAATTTTCAGTACATATGTCACGGCTGACGCAAATCTAAGAGCAGGATCTAAGATAGTAACCTGATTTTTTGAAAAAGAATAAAACATTGAAAAAAACCTTTGTCTCTAGAGATCTAGACGGGGGTTTTGTAAAATATGGCCCCTAACTTTTTTATGGCCATTTATCTAACAACAATTTGGGAAAAAAAATGCTTTTTTCACTATAAAACACTCTAAAAAAATTACCAGATAAGATATTGCAATATCCCCGTCTAGATCTCTAGAGAACATGTTTTAGAATCTATATGCAAAGTTTGAAGCTGATTGATTAAGATTTGTGTCTAGATTCACGTCAGCCGTGAGAGTAAAACTATAGAAATCTAAGCTGAGAAAATGGCAGTTTTGTGTTTTACACAATAATTGTAACTGTGCAATAACTTGCTACCACTTTAATGTGTTTATTTTAGTCCAAGTGGAAAGATAAAGTAACCTTCCATTGTATTTCACAACTGTCAACATTTTTTTCTTCTGAATTACCTCAAAAATAAGTATAAATAAGCACATTTCAGCAACTGCCTGTAGCCTGTCAACATAGTTGGTATGCTAATTTTGAGTCCCTTCCATATATGGGCATCATGTGACCTCACCCTGGAATCTTGTTTGCATGCTGATGTAATCCATCATAGTTCTAGATTTCTTAATCATTCAAAGAACTGTGCCATCAAAATCAATTTTCGGCTATCTAGTTAGTTATGCTAGCAGCCTATTTGACTGCAAGTTTACTGATTCTGCAAATAAAAGCTTGTAATACTTTATCATTTATCTAAAATAAGCATGTTGCAGGGCCAAAAGCTTAATACTTTGAAGCATAGTTTTCTAACAAAGTTGCTTGTTTTTGTTCATATTTTTGGGCCTTATTCGTTGAAGGGGATATGTACCTCTTTCAATATTCCACTTGGTACCTGAGTAAATCAATCTATCTGTTTATGTGGGCTGCTATTGAGAATAACTTAATGCTATGGAGTCATGAAGTAAAATAATTTCACAAACCTATTCTGCTGTATCTGCTTCTACTCTAGAGACAATCCAGTGATCCAAGTTAAATAATCCTGAATCAGATAGCTGCATAGATTACTTATGATCCAAGATAGTTTACAGCAGAATGGGCACTTTCCTTGAGGTCCCACACAATATATTCCTGTGTCTTTACTGCTTGAAGTGCTCAGGGCAAATGACCCAGACAGCAGTAAGCCCAGTTTGGCACTTCCTCTCAACTCCCAAAATCCTTGAGGGGATTATGTGTGACACTACACACTGAGCGGAGACCTGAGGGGATTATGTCCAATTGACACAACACAGATACCTGTATCTATTTCCACAGAACTGAAGCCACAGTGCTAATCAATCATCTAACCCAATTGTTCACCTGTAATTCCAATCTTTTTTGTTTCTCTAACTGACTGACAACATTGTTGTGAAAAAAACAATCCAGGCTTCAATTAGTTGATAGCTGAATTATATGGATGTAATTGTACTTATATGGGTGTGATTGTCCCATTTTAGTATTGTTAATTACCCAAAGAGCATGGAGTGTCTGTTCAAGCTGGAGGTATGAGAAGTAATGACTCAACATGCAAAGCCCAAGTTTTCCCATCAAATACACACATTGTATTACCTGTTGCCCAAAAACTGGTATGTTTCCTGTTTTTCTCAGACAGCCGGACCCTCAATACACTATTTTTGAATAGATCAAAACATCATTATCTGTGGTGCCATTCCATTTCCTGCCTCATCTTCACTTGGCAGGTGGGAGGGGCCTATCAGCTAATTGGTCACATAACCAAAACATTGCAGCATGGCTTGAGCCTGCTTTCTTATTCTCATCTGTCACACAAACAAATTTCACAATTCATGGAGTTTGGAGTGGGGTAGAGGTATGGAGCTTTTTCATATGGAGGGTAAGACCCGGTTCATTAACATAATAGATATATCTCAAAACAGGCCTTCCCTGAGGACGAAACGTTTCTGCTAATGAAAAGTCCCGGAGTCTGGCCAGGTTTTTACGACATCAGGAGACTGACGTAAACATGCCAGGTTTGATAAATCGTATTGTCGTTTTATTTCACGAGGAGGGATAAGTAAATGCAAAATCAATAGCTAGGCAATAGAGGCATCCCTGCGGGGGCCTAAAGTTAATCGCCCCCTGTGACAGTTGAATGCATTTAACGCTTGGCTGGACAGATTATTATCACGTGACATACAGCCCAACATGGACAACCTGTTGCATGGTATTTCTTTGACAGATTCGATGGATCACAAAAATGGTATGTTAGGATATACTGGTCGGATTACTGAAGCTATTATTTGGCTTCTATAAAAAATATCGTCCCACATAGCATTTGTAACAGGGGTTGCATGCTATTTGTTTGAAAGATTCGATTGATCACAAAAAATGTACGTTAGTATTTAATGATTGGATTACTGTAGCTATGCAGACTATATAACACAACTCGTCCCACACATTATTTATAACGGGGATGCCCTCCCATATATGAGTAGTAGTAGAAGTAGTAGTAGTAGTAGTAGTAGTAGTAGTAGTAGTAGTAGTAGTAGTAGTAGCAGCAGTAGTAGTAGTAGTAGTAGTAGTAGTAGTAGCAGCAGCAGCAGCAGTAGCAGTAGCAGTAGTAGTAGTAGTAGTAGCAGCAGCAGCAGCAGCAGCAGCAGCAGTAGCAGTAGTAGTAGTAGCAGCAGCAGCAGCAGCAGCAGCAGTAGCAGTAGTAGCAGTAGCAGTAGCAGTAGTAGTAGTAGTAGTAGTCCTACTCGACTATCGGGCCGGCCCGATAGCCGAGCGGTCTAAGGCATTGCCTCATATTGCTTGGCGTCTCTCTCCACTGCCAAAAAGTCATATCGCCACGAGATTGGAAACTCTGAACCGGGAAGAAATGACCTTGTCTTCTTGGATAGTCCCAAGGGGTCTTCCAGTTGCAGAGGCACCATATACAGCATTCCACGACGCTTAAAGTGTATATAGCGACCAGGCAAGCCTCATATGGGGGATCCAGCGGAGACTCGAACATGCGATCCCACGCGTTGGAGGCAGGCACTTATAAGGCCAAGGCGGACCCCTCTCATACGGCTATAATTTGCCACCTATTCTACTGCAATAAATATAAGTGCTCTCTGTCAGTATCTATGCAAAGAGATCTCTCAATGGAAAATGGCACATTTATTCGCTGATGGCTGTGGAAGTGACGCGTCGAGGGGTGACGGATGTAAGGTGATCCTAAATCAGTGGTTCACGTGCTCCGAGCCATTCCGACATCGTGCTGCCTTTTGCAGCTGCCCTTTTTTGTGGAATGTTGCTCGTGTTTGGATGGTTAATTCATTAAACACCAGAGAAAAGCAGGAAAGCACTAAGAGGTGCTATCATTTATTCATCTCGGAGAGCCAAGGGCGTAAATCAGCAATTAGGGTGCAGGCGTGTAGAGTGGCAGGGCAGAATGAGCAGTCCTCCACTGGGAATGCAATCAGCATTCCCAGAGAGAGAGAGCAAGCGGCGGCGGCGGAACCAATGGAAGCAGCGTGCTGCACGTTTGTTGCGCAGGACCTGACACTTGCTTGACGATAATCGTGGCTTTCTGCCATACACAGCTCACCTGACGCGGTGCATATGCATACAATGTTCACCCCAATCAAGACACCTTCTTAAGAGCACAGGACCGAATCTATCTAAAGGCGTCAAGGGAAGTCGTTGACAGTTAGTCGATGTTTTTTTTATTCCATCTACAAACATAAATTAGCTAGTAACGGTTTAGCCTAAGTGCGGCAGAAACGAGGATGATAAATAAAACTCTTAGTCCAAAGACCGCCCCACATCAAATCCAATAGGCAGTTTTCTAGACTATCGGGATGATAGTAAAACTCTGTGTATGCCATAACGGCAAGTTCGCATCACGCCCGCAATGTCTCGGACATATTGCCCAGTTCCGCAGAGGACGTGAACGTGCTCAATTAGTAAGAACTCATGCATCCACTTTACTTTATATGGCAATTTCCCTACTCAGTGACTCGCCCATTTGGGATATTGACTCACAAACACACCACGTGACCACCTTTCTTTATCAAACATTAACACACGGGCTATAAATTTGCCATAACGAACCTCTACGCCATTTTTGGAATTTGGTTACCGCGCCGACAGTTCCATTATGAGGAAAGGGTCATGGCCCAAGGGTGCGTCAGAAAGATAATAACAAGAACCATTGCCGATTACAGTACATCTAAAGTACCGTGGAGTACCATAACCCAAGTGCATTGAAACAATTACATGCCGAAAAAAAAGATTATATTGGGTAAAGTGCTCTAAATTAAAGTGAAAATGTAATTTCTCCAAGTGCAGTAGGTTCATTTCGTATACTAACAGATAAGAAAAAGACTAGCCTCCGGTCCAGAATAGGTTTATTGTATCAAACTAAGTAATTGTCTAGATATGATTCATCTCGATCAAAAAACTTCACATGGTATAACATATATAAGAACCAACTTTCTTAAATATCATTCATGAATACACAACACAAGAAAATATATTTTAGATTCATTTTGGAATTTCCTTTTGCGTAATTCATATGACATCTAAGGTTAATGTCGCCTGTGAATAGCGATATGACAATGGTATAAGAGGAAACCGTAGTATACGGTAAAACCACCGCCTAACCCTACGGCACTTTCTCAACGCCAGGAGCAGGATTAGTATCTGGGCAGTGGTACATGTAAGTAAAGTGTACAGTCAGTACATGACTGTACATACTTCCTGCTCCACTAAACCGGACGTCTGTCAGTGCCTGGTTGTCCAAACACCCATCGATAACATGTCCAACAAATAAGCAAAGCTCATCAATGACCCACGTAACTTGCGAATCAAAGCTACATTCAGTTATCGATGCATCCATGCCCAGGAAATCGGTTGGCAATCGGGGATGCGTTCGTTTGTTATGCACGGGCTGCCCACGCATTTAGTGCAGGAATTGAGTGTCGGCACTGTATGTGTCTGTGTATATATGCATGTATGTATGTATGTACGTGTGTTTGGAGAGAGAGAGAGAGAGAGAGAGAGAGAGAGAGAGAGAGAGAGAGAGAGAGAGCATAGTAGCCTAGTTAGTAGTCGTATGGCGTTGGCTCTAGGCTGTTGTAGATAAGACAGACATATGGTTCCCGTCGTGAACAACACGTGCAGTAGGTGTTAAGTTAATGACCTGTGATCTCGCCGCCCTCGCACCCAGTTAACACACCTCCCGTGCAGGTCCGCCTAGCACTCTATAAACTGAGGAGCGCCAGTCCAGCCCCTTCAACTACCCCTGGGCCTACTAAACTGCTAGGATAAGGGGGGAATTATCTCATTAAACAACACACAAAAATATACCTGAATAAATCGTTTGACAAATAATGAGTATACACATAACCATATATGCAGTGTGTTTGGAATTGAAATACTTTAATATGGTGTGACGCTATAGGGGATCCACTAACCTTAGAATTCTCAGATAATACTGATACGTGAATTAGCCAATACTAGGCCTTCAAATAATACTTGCTATTACTAGATCGGCGAGTAGTTTAATGAACATATGGAAGGAGAATAATACTTCTACTAACGTACAGCATGTAGAAACGCTGCAGACCCATAGATATGATAAAGATATTATAAGCAATTCAAGAAGGGTATTTTACAATTATAATTTATCGCGGTTCTGCTCAATCTCGCATTTTGTAAACATACTTTTAGCCACATAGGATATTTAAAGATCTGTGGTCGATATATAATATCATTACTCGCCCCAACAGCAACCATGATGTATTTCTGATTTCAGTTGTTATTGGAAATATAAACGAAGGAGAAATGCTGATCCAACTATTTCTACTCGTCTCCTTACCCCTTATGCTGGTGGTGGCTAATTTGCCAATACAAAATGATGCAAAAAGTTGAAAAGACTGAAATCCTGGCACATGGTTACTCATCTGAGATTACTCAACGAGAGCTATCAACAAAACAGGGTTAAGATGGTTTTCAAAAATCTTTGCCTCGTTGTGCTTTAGATATAGGCGAAAGTAGCTTTAGCATTGGAAGGATTGAAATATGTGTTGGATTATTTTTTCAATATCAGAGTTAAAGGAATCATAAACCCAGAACTCTAAACGTGAAAGAGTTAATTGAGACTTGTGGAGCGCCTGTAAATCTTGAGATATGACACTATTTATGTAGCAGCGTGTGTGAGCGGCCGGCCACACTAGTTACAGTAATTAAGTGCCGTTGCAGGGTCATCAGCGACACTTTACAAATAGCCTACAACTCATCAATCATGGTAGACTTGCTACACAAGCCTGTGCTAGAAACACAAAGCTCCAGACCATTTCAGTCAAATTGTTCCACTGTGGGTGTTGCCACGAGTGCTTTAATAGATATGATTATCTGATGCCAGTAATGCCACCTTACGTCCAGTGGTGGCATTATTTGTAGTAGATTAAGCAATCTGACTCAGCCTGACCACAAGGCTAATCTGGACATGTGTACAACGATATCTCAGCCGGAACTGTATGCGCCAAGTTCCTTAGCTGTGAAATGTTGTGCCCCACCGGGTCGAGGAGGGGTAGAGATACATTTAATATCAGAGGTATGGCACTATCCCCGCCCCCTTCCCGGTTCCCTCCAAGCAGGGATTCAATTAAACGGCGAATAAGTGACGGGCACTAGCCATGCATCATAGTTAATATGTGAACAAGTATCATACACGTTGAATTAAAACGCCTGTCACCTAAGCCGCACGCACGTGGTGAAAACACGACGCTACTGCTGGTCAAAAGGCAGTATTCTGTAAATGTCCTATGCTTTTGAACCACGGGTTGCAGTTATCTACACTACCCTAGTTCTTTGGACATCCACAGATGCAGAAGATAGTTTATCAGTTAGCACAAACAAACGCCATTCAGCAGAACAGGACTGAGGAATGCAATAACTTCCTGCAGATAGAATGAATGCCAGTATTCTGGCAGGAACCATTTACATATGGGCTTCACACACGAGCTCAAAACTTCGATTAAAACCTTCGATCAATGCAATAATTGGAACTATCTGAAGAGGGGTTGTTAACAGCAACGAGGGCAACATATT
>OZ012696.1:36629517-36662872 GCA_963942565.1 Maea johnstoni
TGATAAAGCTCACCTCAGATCTGGAGATAGCTGCATTTCACTGCAGGTAATGAGTGTCTTCTGAGGGAGTGTATTGACTTATCTTAAACACTTAAAAGGTATTGGATCTATATGCAGAGAGTGGCAATAGGATTGGCAGGAGACGGATAATCCTCTTCATTAGAGATTTGATAGCAAAAAAATATAGCAATATATTTTCTTAATCCAAGATATTGATATATCATTCATTGGAATATTTTCCTCTGGAAGAGAAAATTTTTGATTGCTTGACTAGTATCAGGTATCCTATCTGTGAAAGACATGCTCAAACCATAATTTAAACAAACGTAAAATATACTCATTCTAGAAGACATGGGTAGGCTGAAAGAAATCAGATGAGAGAAAAATATTTATTTCAATTTTATATTCTGGTTGTGTTGATTCACATTTTGATTTTTTCCACATTCATTGATTAAGTTTTTCGGTGACCAAATTTTCTTGTGTTGTGTATGTTTTACTATTTTGGTTGATTGTGTGTATGCAATATACAATCGGTACGTTTGGTCATTCGTTCATTCATTCATTCATTTATTTAGACATTTATCGATTCATCCATGCATACTTATACAGTGTACTTAAATAAAGATCATGGTGTACCTTTAGAAGTTAAAAAAGCATCATTGATTTACATCGATGATCATCTCCTGTACAAAAGGACTGCATTTCCCAATTACTGATTTGTCGATTTGAAATGAATAATTCTGGTTATTGGATTAGAAAATGGATCAACATGTACATCTGTCATAATACTGGCTCTTAAGGTGGCTGTAAACGTTTCCGGTGGAGAGCAGACTTTCCCTCAAATAATGGCTGATTTCTCATTATTTGTACACTAAACCCCTAGCAAACTATATATTTTTAGAAAGCTGAGATTCTAAGGAATACATAGGATATGGATAGATTGTATGTGCTCCAAACATTTTGAAGAAATTGGGGTCAAAACTTTGACTAAACAATTTTCAGTATATATGTCACGGCTGACGCAAATCTAAGAGCAGGATCTAAGATAATAACCTGATTTTTTAAAACATTGAAAAAAACCTTTGTCTCTACAAATCTAGACAAGGGTTTTGTAAAATATGGCCCCTAACTTTTTTATGGCCATTTATCTAACAACATTTTAGGGAAAAAATGCTTTTTTGGTTTCTTGATTTTTGACTCACTATAAAAAAATAACCAGATAAGATATTGCAATATCCCCGTCTAGATTTGTAGAGAACATGTTTTAGAATCTATATACAAAGTTTGAAGCTAATTGATTAAGATTTGTGTCTAAATTCACGTCAGCCGTGAGAGTAAAACTATAGAAATCTAAGCTGAGAAAATGGCAGTTTTGCGTTTTACACAATAATTGTAACTGTGCAATAACTTGCTACTACTTTAATGTGTTTATTTTAGTCCAAGTGGAAAGATAAAGTAACCTTCCATTGTATTCCACAACTGTCAACATTTTTTTCTTCTGAATTACCTCAAAAATAAGTATAAATAAGCACATTTCTGCTACTGCCTGTAGCCTGTCAAAATAGTTGGTATGCTAATGTTGAGTCCCTTCCATATATGGGCATCATGTGACCTCACCCTGGAATCTTGTTTGCATGCTAATGTAATCCATCATAGTTCTAGATTTCTTAATCATTCAAAGAACTGTGCCATCAAAATCAATTTTCGGCTATCTAGTTTGTTATGCTAGCAGCCTATTTGACTGCAAGTTTACTAATTTTGCAAATAAAAGCTTGAAATACTTTATCATTTATCTAAAATAAGCATTTTGCAGGGCCAAAAGCTTAATACTTTGAAGCTATCACAAGCATAGTTTTCTAACAAAGTGGCTTGTTTTTGTTCATATTTTTGGGCCTTATTCGTTGAAGGGGATATGTACCTCTTTCAATATTCCACTTGGTACCTGAGTAAATCAATCTATCTGTTTATGTGGGTGCTGTTATTGAGAATAACTTAATGCTATGGAGTCATGAAGTAAAATAATTTTACAAACCTATTTTGCTGTATCTGCTTCTACCCTAGAGACAATCCAGTGATCCAAGTTGAATAATCCTGAATCAGATAGCTGCATAGTTTCTTAGATGAGCAACTTATGATCCAAGATAGTTTACAGAAGAATGGGCACTTTCCTTAAGATCCCACACAATATATTTGTGTGTCTTTACTGCTTGAAGTGCTCAGGGCAAATGACCTGTTCTACCCAGAGAGCAGTAAGTCCAATTGTTTGGTACTTCCTCTCAACTCCCAAAACCCTTGAGGGGATTATGTGTGACACTACACACTGAGCGGAGACCTGAGGGGATTATGTCCAATGGACACAACACAGATACCTGTATCTATTTCCACAGAACTGAAGCCACAGTGCTAATCAATCACCTAACCCAATTGTTCACCTGTAATTCCAATCGTTTTTGTTTCTCTAACTGACTGACAGCATTGTTGTGAAAAATACAATCCAGGCTTCAATTAGTTGATAGCTGAATTATATGGATGTAATTGTACTTATATGGGTGTGATTGTCCCATTTGTTAATTACACAAAGAGCATGGAGTGTCTGTTCAAGATGGAGGTATGAGAAGGAATTACTCAGCATGCAAAGCCCAAGTTTTCCCATCAAATACACACATTGTATTACCTGTTGCCCAAAAACTTGTATGTTTCCTGTTTTTCTCAGACAGCCGGAGCCACATTTTGATTAAGACTAACCCCCAATACACTATTTTTGAATTAATCAAAACATCATTATCTGTGATGCCATTCCATTTCCTGCCTCATCTTCACTTGGCAGGTGGGAGGGGCTTATCAGCTAATTAGTCACATGACCAAAACATTGCAGCATGCTCTCTGATTCTCAGCTGTCACACAAACAAATTTCACAATTCATGGAGTTTGGAGTGGGGTAGAGGTATGGAGTTTTTTTCATATGGAGGGTAAGACCCGGTTCATTAACATAATAGATATATCTCAAAACAGGCCTTCCCTGAGGACGAAACGTTTACGGCCACCTTAAACCCTTTACCTGACAAGATCTTTTATATTCTTGAGCTATTTATCACCTAGCCTATGAGGAGAATAAACAAGGGGAGGAGCTGCAACAGGTCCTTGACAGTCAAATTCAGTTGTGAAGGATAACTATCAAGATTGATTCCTTAGAATACCTGTATGGAGCAAATACGAAGTAACGTAAGGTGCGTGGAGAATTAAAGTTGGTACCAAAAACATATTTGGCTCTCTATAAAATTTCCTACGTTCATCTCGATCACCGTGATCTACAAACAATACCATACGCCTGACCTTCTCTCTAGCACTTTATCAGCTTTAGCCTGAGTTCAGTTCCAAGGGATACCGTAATGGCATTACCAGGGCATTCTACACCCACATCTCACAATCACACCATTGCACACATTCTGGGGGGTTCCTTTCGAAGCCAGTGGAAATGTTTCTATCGTTTGATCCTAGGTTTGTCCCGTTGAACAACAGGCTGGTCGTGATTTACACACACACGGCGGAGGTGAAGACGGACAAGCCCCTTGCCATACTCTGAGAGCTGGACACGCATCGAGAGAGACAGTCGAATGAGGCACCGCATCACACGGACTCCCCTCACTTAACCAATCCCTTTATCGATTTGAATAGTATAGTTCCGGTTTTGAAGGATGGCCACAAATCAAAACAAAAGATTCATCTGGCCAATCGATCTTACGTGTTACACAACAGGCATGCGATGTGTCTAACAAACTAAACCTAAATAAAAGCATATACACAGAAACACACACACACGTATATATATATACTAGTATATATATATATATATATATATATATATATATATATATATATATATATATATATATATATATATATGATTATATATATATATATATATATATATATATATATATATATATATATATATATATATATATATATATATATATATATATATATATATATATATAGCTAGAAGTCGGGGTGATGATGTTGACCAAAAGGTCGGTTTACCACGACCATGAGGTTTTGGATGGTTAAAAAATCGAAAAAAGAAATATTATGAGTTAGTAAACAACATGGGTTTTCAATCAGCATAATGTGTACTGGCTGAGGCCATTGCCTTCAGTTACTGCAGGGGAGACAGCTGTATGCATTATATATTTATTGCACTCATTGATTTCCCTTCGGTGCAATTTTCATCATGCAACTTTCAACACGAAATTGTGCATTTCTCTTAATGTTTATTGAATTGAACTAGCTACAATCCACCTCAGTGTTGTTTTTGATTAAAAACAACACAAGCTCTGCGATGAACGTGCCCTCTCTGCTCCTGTTTGGTGTGCTGTGCTATTGATAGGTTACAAGGCCCTCGTTTTACTATCTTTATGAAACATTGATGGCAATAACATTATCAGTTCCTAGTGTTTTTGCATTTGGAGAATGGCTTCCATCAGCGGCGTTTTAACAATGCACTTGCCAGGTTATAGCGGGCAGGGAAACTCATTCGATCTGAAAACATGTCACAATAAAACGAATTCACTAGAAATCGTTAAAGAAATCGTTAAAAAATGATTAATAGAAATATGAAAAGATGACGGACTGATGGAAATGATAAAAAGAATTCTAAAATTCTGAGGGACAAGAAAATTTACGCGTGAATCTGACTGTAAAATTGGCAATATGAACACTGAAAACAAAATTATCAATATCCATTTCAAAACATAAATACAATGTTTGCGATCCACAGACCATTTCTAAGACTGGTGCACTTTTCAAAAAATACTTGAAATAGAAAAGAAATGTCGAGGTCAGATCGTGTTCATTTGCTCGATAGATTACATGTCAGATGTCGTAAAAACTGGTCACATGGGTACAGTTATTTGTGGCAGTGTTTCAGGACAAATAATTGCTACATCCTCTATGCGTGTGGAAGTGTGTGCCAGCTTGCTTTTTCCGTAATTAACAAGGGCAATTTAGCCACAGCGCCAGAATAAAATATACTTGTCTGGTCTCTACAACTGCCCTCACTTGTCAGTGGGTGAGCAACAAACGCGAAAGGTAATTATCTTACAATTTATCAATATGTATATATATATATATATATATATATATATATATATATATATATATATATATATATATATATATATATATATATATATATATGTATATATATATATATATATATATATATATATATATATATATATATATATATATATATATTTATATGAAACTTTTCGCATCTCAGGACACTATTTCATATATCATTTAGACTATATAGTGCAGCATTAGGGTAATGTCATCAAATGTCAATACATACCCCCTGAAATGTTCCTACCCAGAAAACAAGAAAACTTATAAACAATGCTTTTGACATACCCATTGACAATCCCGGATAGCAAGATCATCGCGTTATATGTCAACATAAATTGTCAGTTTTTGGTAAGTATGTATATTCGTATGCGTTAGGGTGCACTAAAATACCCATAAACCCCATAGAAGAGCTATAGCAAATAGGTTTATGAAGGGCACGTGGAAGCACTGAGGAGGAGGAGGAGGGCGATCAGTAACATTCGCAGATCGCCACAACAGCGGAGTGGTCTAAGGTGCTCTCACCTTAAGTCTGTGATGCTGGTGACACACTCAAAATAAGACAACTCCTAGTTTAGCACTCTTGTACCCTTTCTGACAATAGTTATCTAATCCCTGAGGTCTTGGTGTTTTAAATATAAGTTTTCTTCAACTTACCTGCTTGAGCTGACCTCAATATAAATACAGTTTCAATTTTACAGTGTTTTACCTCACATGAGGTTTTCTTGATCAATAAAGATTCATTTGATTTATAAATACCATACATGTCTGCGAAATATACTAGGCTATGGCAACTGAAAGGCAAATTTGGAGTTCCTGCAAGAGAATACCTTACAGCACGCGATTTTGGTGGAAACTTTTACTTAAGAAAGTAGGTCACAATGGTCAGACATGTTGACCTACTTTCGTAAGTAAAATTTCCTGCCTCTCACCACTGCACGGATTCGAATCTATCTCTAATCACGCGAGAATGTCAGCAGTCACCTAGGTTTAGGTGTTGTTGTTTCGCGGTACATTGATTTCTTCTTCCACAGTGGATATTCACGTTTTTGTTTTTGTAAAGCAAAAACGTGACGATAAATGAATTCCAAAATTTCCAATCTAGGAAGAGACGTACAATATGAGCTAGTGAATACACTGCCCGACCCATCACACAATTGTCAATACTATTGAATATTCCAAAACGTACATCACACCAATGTCAACCAAAGCTATACAACTAACATGGATACACCACCGCATGTACCTGCTAAACAATGAAATGTTGGCGCCTTTTGCGTTTTGTACAAAAAGACCAATAGATAGGTTACGTGATGAGAAAGAAAGACAAAATTGTAGAAATGTACCTTGGTTGGAAACTTATGGTTAAGTGTGCAACGCTAAATTTCACTAAATAAGGAAAGGCATCTCTGTTCATACAGCATGTACTCATAAACTTATGCAGAGGGTTACAGACTGACAGACAGACGGACACATACATATCTATCTATCTATCTATCTATGTACACATTCTATTTATAGTATTCCCAGATATGATCCGTTCCCTCCCTCCCCATCGTGTCCACATGAAGACCTTAATGATAAAGCTCTTAGAGCAAGTCGAATACTTCGTTGAGGTCGTTTTAAAAAATAGTTTCTTTCTTATTATTAAGTCTATAGATCTCAACATACATTTCGTCTATTAATGGTTGTTAATCTGGAAACACAATCCACCTGCAGCGAGGCAGAACAGGATACAAGCTTCAAATCAGTCCCAAGCATCAAACAAAGATAAATGTGGTGCAAAACAATAAAATGCTGTTGAGCAAGGAGTTTCATGAATTTTATGTTGCTTGATATAGGTTGAAACCAATGTAGTATAACACAGGTGTTTACGGAATTACAATGAATCACATATCTATGCCATTCGACAACTGTTTTTGTAGCAACGTACGGTCAAATGTCATTGTGGTGCAAAACAATAAAAATGTAACTTTTATGAGTTTACCTTTAGATTGCAGGATCACAAACTTGTCATATAAATCATAGTACAATCATCATAAGTTGCCAGTGTCTTGTGGTTAGCCGGTGGTTTTTGCCGGGTACTCTGGTTTCCTCACGACTTAGCCGCAATATGGCAGAAAAAGAGACGAAAAACGAAGTTCCAAATCCACGCCTACATGTCCGTTAGTATGTTAAATAATGTAACCTCTTGATACACCCAGGCCCACAAACACACAGTTGAAATAAAGGTATTTTAAACCCTTTCCCTCTAACTGATGATAAACCCAAACCCACTCAGTTTTGCTCTAGGATACCACACGACACTGCGCAGTATGGCTAATGGCATGTATCGTCTTAGACTAGCTCCTAGTCTATGATTTACTTATATTGTGCTTTTCTCTGTTCTGGCCTATCTTTTGTTCAATATTTAGGTGTTAGTTTTAGATGCTGTTGATAGATGGCACCAGTGGTGGTCACCATGGAACAAGAAATCCAAATAGACCCTTGCTGGCCGCCCGGTGAGCCAATATAGAACTCAATATGGGTAGACAGTTTAGAATGGTATATAAACATTAGGTGAGTTATTAAAGAAGTGATAAATTTTCTTGGCCTAGGAATAGGCTAGTATCGTCTGAGTGCGATATCATTACGCATATAGTGCCTGCCCTGAGATAGCACTGACTGGGCTTGGATCCTGCGCGAAGCATGTGAAATAGCTACCAGTGACCATCGCGATACTCCGGTTTCAACCACCATTAGCACAAGGCATGTCACGATGTAGCCTCTATAAGGCAGAAAAGGTGACGATAAACCCAAATTCCAAATCTAAAATCCCGAGCCAGTACTCGCTGTGTATTAACACAATCACTGGTCGAACTCAGCCCGAGGAATACGTCAAATACACAAGGTATGAGGGGGTTTTACCGGGGTAATCCTGTATCCTACAGTAGTATAATAACAACTTGATTGTCGTCCTTACCTTGCATACATGTTGCGAAAAGAAATGGGAATTTCACTGTAAGTGAAGTTCATTAGGACATCATTTTATTCACCAAAAACAACATACTGATATACTGTACATTTTGAAAGTATTTTGGCAGTTATGAGGCATAATGTTAGATGTGTTTTAAATTTCAAAATCATACATGTCCCTACACGCCATTTCTTTTTTTGTTAGGGGAGTATACGCCAAACGTATTTCATAGTCATAATACCAGATTGTGCCAATGCTAATAGTTGTTTGAATGCAGGCCAAACCCTTACAGAATGTCATACACGTCAACACATAGAGTAAGGGTATATTTCCATATTCTTTAGTCATTAACTCTATCCATGACCTAAATGATCTTCACTGGCTGCCCATCAGGAAAAGGATTGAGTTCAAGATTCTGCTTTTGGCTTTCAAATGCATGCAAGGATGTGCATCTCTATACGTGAAGGGACTGTTAGTCAAACAAGCCAAATCAAGGACTCTAAGATCAAACACTAAGAGCTTATTACAGATACCACACACTAATCTAAAAAAGGTTTGGTGACGGGGCATTCTGTGCCTATGCACCACGCCTTCGGAATGAGCTCCCCGACATCAAGGCTGCTGATAGTGTGCAAAACTTCAAGAAACAGCTGAAAACATTGCTATTTCAAAAGGAGTTTATGTGTCTATACTGACCATAAACATCTCTCCACTGACTATTCTTTTACGCGCTTTTGAACATCATAGTTAGAAAGAGCGCTATATCAAATACCAATTATTGTTATCATTTTTATGACATATTCAACGCAAAACGCCTCTTTGCTTACAAAGCTTTATACGGCGACTGCGCTATGCATTGAAACACCTAGCTTTAGGTCTGACACTCCTCAACGGTCAGCTATGGACTATCTTATCACAAGCGTGAGGTCGCAGGTTCGAGTCTCCGCTGGATCCCCAATAGCGCGTTAGCCTGGCCACTAAATACAAATGTACAGCGTTGTGAAGGGCTGTATATGGTGTTTCTGAAATCGGAACAGAATTTCTTCCTGGTTGTGGGTTTCTACCTCGTTGCGATATGACCTAAGCTGTTGAAAGCCACGTAAAAACCAATTCTTTCCTTCTTTGTTGGACTATCCGAAGTCTCTCTTTATAGTCACACAAACGGCTAATAGTATTTCCAATTGTCTCAACTCATGATTGAAAGTAAGTCACGATTCGGTAACAGTTTTTTATTGGGGCGATTGAAAAAGCACGAGTGAGCCACGGCCAGTGGTGAATGAGTCGTTAGAGTTGTAGGCACTTGCGCCACTGGTCAGATCAACTAAATAAATATTTCATTTATGTACTGAAATCCAAATTGGATATCTAAGCGTCAAGTAAAGTTTACAGTGAATCAACTCACCTGCATTGAGGGATGGTGATTTATGAACCTTACCCCATTAGCACCTGTAGTGTGTACACACTCTGACGACATTGAACACAGCAAATCAAAAAGAGTGAAACTTGAGAAAATAGGAATGAAGATTTAGAAGAACAGCTTTCAAACTCTTTTCAAAATATCACTTTGTTATAATAGTTTCATGAGTCTTCAGATGTGAATGGGTTAAATTCCTAATGCTCTTTATAAATCTCTCTCACTTCGTAAGCCCAGCGCCTCATGTCCTTGCTAATCATGAGTAAACTGCAATTAGTTGTGCATGGATTTTATTTTATTTAAAGAGACTAAAGAATAGATACCAACATGACAGGGTTGAGATAGTTTTGAAATATTTTTGCAGTCTTATACATTGGATAAAAGTAGCCTCAGCACAACATGGGTTAAAAGTAAAACCAATATACCGGCACCAGAGTGGCAGTAAAAATCGGATGTAGGGTGATGTAGAAAGGTGCTTTTGATTAAACAGGATTTAAGAAGAATGCCTCACTGAATGTTCATCATTGGGTAGCTGTAGACAGTTTAAGCATTTCAACGCTAAATACCCGAATTAGTGTTTTCAAGTTTCTTGCATGTATCAATCACCACACTTCTCAACAACCACATCATATTTGAATACTTATTCAAACACATTTTGTTTTACGTATTTGCATAGAAAAATGTTCGTCTTTAATTGTACCTATTACCTTTCCCTCACTACTCAAGATTATCTTACAGACATTGCATTGCATAATCAAACGGCACGACTTGTTCAAGTGTAACTAAGTTGTATTGTGTTATATCTCAAAGACTCTAGACAGTGCAAGCACTTACCCACTGAATAAGTGTTCCCTGTCACAACTGTTAATACATGCGTATATCCCACCAGTTGTCAGTGATGTCCACCTGCCGCGGAGCAGTCGCCACTCCTCTGCCAACTGCTGCTGCCGTCTAGCCGCTGTAGCCGCTGTTGCCTAGTTACATCCCGCTGAGTACTGGCCGCGCGCGACTGCCTGCCTGCGTATTTATGTCGAGCGCAACCGGAAGTGAAATTTGACCCTTGCGGCTAGAGAGGTCACGGCTTGCCGGAGTCAGGCGGCGTCGGCGGCGGCGGAAATATGTATGATTCTGATCAGGGATGACTCTACCGGATACCACGAGATAGAGAACGAACGACAGCTTTCAACACACGCGAAGCAAAACAGCAGGTTCATATTATGCTCCGGCAAAGATAGTTTGTTTTTCGTTGTACACCGCCGCTTGAGACATGTGAGAAAGTTTCAAATGAGTTTGGCCAGGGACTTCCAATCTCTAAAGTCTCTATATATATTTTTGGAATTTTGTTTTTCGTCACTTTTTCTGCCATATTGCGGCGAAGTCGTGACTGACCAGTTGTAACTGGTAGAGGAAACCGGACTACGTATCCGGCGAAAACCACCGCCTAACCCCAAGTCACTGGCAACTTTCTCACATGCCCCGGGTGGGATTCTAACCCAGACAGTAGTGAGAGACATCTAGATAGCAGTCGGTGGCAACGCCTTACACCTGACGGCCATCAGGGATGCGTCTCTGGTTTGGCTAAGAGAAGTCTTTCCGCCCTATGCTCACAACCTCGACACAGTTTAGGTTTTCTGATATGCTCTATATTTGATATGCATTAGCGATAGATATAACCCAGAAATGGTATGGATAAGTGTGTATTTAACACTAGTAGCACCTACCTTTTAGATAATAGTTTCCCCGAGTCTATGCTTTCCATTTAAGGCAGCAATTTGGCAAGAAGGGTGGCCATTTTGAAATTCAAGAAAGGGTACCTGGCTTTGAAATATACCTCATCCTTTAAACTACCCTGTGCCAATGTTCACGCTTTTGTAAACAAAAAAGGTGAAGGATTTTTGGCCTAAATAGCCTCCGCACTAATTAATCTACTGGCACAGACATCTGTCAGCTTAAATAACCCCAACCATTGGGCGATCAGGTGAAAATATATACATCTCCTTTTCAGAGTAAAGGATTGCATGAGGTGAATATATCTTCATATTAAGACTCGGGACTTAGGATGGGGTAAAAAAGATATAACAAGAATATTTCATGCAGTCAGTGTAACAAGTAAAGCGAGAAGCAGATCTCATATTTTCGGGAAGTCGTCACAATATCTTGCTGGTCCTTTTAGTTTAGTCATTCAAACATTAACTGATATAGCGGAGAGTCGCTCGAGACGCCAACCAACGGCCATATTTCTCTTGTCCGCGCATGCGTATAAAAGCTGAACTGGAAACTGATTTATCTTTTTATGTCCGCCTTATTATTTTGAGGGTCTACCTCAATGGTCGAGTGCCACGATGCACTGCTAAGTTGCTAAGCCGTTCGCATCCGTAGCAGACACAGCGTGACACTCATGGAGGTTTCTTGAACTAATAATACAATACTATAAGGATTGTAAGCTAGTTATCGTTTCTTACCCTGCTTATGGTTGAAATTTGTTTATGTAATATTAAGGGTGAATCACGACAAGAGGAGAAAACAAGGTTACCCAGTGATAGGAACTACCAGCCCTAAGTCAGTGACAACTCTTCCACACGCCTCGATCCCGAGAGGTAATTGCTGCATAAATATCGCGCCCACCTCCGCGCTAGATATCTCAAGGTTGGGCCAGACGCTCTCACTCTACTGAGAGGGACCAACGATAAACCAGTCTCACCACCTGCAGCGATAGACAGGGACACCTGTGCGTAATTGGTCTTACCTAACCCGTCTGCTCAGGTAGACGTAGTGGACATCTGGGTCAATGATACACCATTCTTAACCTGCCACAGGGAGGCCTCTCTCACATAATCTATATTCACAGCAATTAAAAAAAACATCAACCTACTTAAATTGAAAATTCATCGGCCACTTTTTGCCGTATTATGTCTAATTGGTGATAGTAGCCAATGGTGGAGGAACCCTAGACACCCGGGAAAAAAGTCGGAAAAACTATCCCCAAGAACACTAACACCTTCTCCCAAAAGTTACTCGTGACCCGGGTGCGAACCTGCGATCTGAGCACAATACACACACAAACACACACACACACACACACACACACACACACACACACACACACATATATATATATATATATATATATATATATATATATATATATATATATATATATATATATATATATATATTTATATATATACTTATATTCATCAACATAAGCAACATACTCTATCACTGGAATACCCATGTGACACTGGTAGATGGATTAAACTATATTAACAAGAAGACGATTAATCTTCATGAAGCGATACTCATAAAAGAGAATTAAATGAAGAAACGGAAATAACGCAGCATACATACTGCGGGACACTGTCCTATTTTTCACTATTGTCATCACGCAACAGTTTGACCGTTTTGGTTTCTTTTACGATTTACTTTATTTCCGAATATGTACTGGACAATCGACAATTTGCCAAAGTGTTGGATCTGGCGCGCAGAGTCTCCACCGTAGCCTTAAATAAGTTTCTCTTTTGTTTTGTTGCTTAATCCACTCACACAAATGGATTCATCTTGCTAGTGATACAGATAATCCAAGGAATGTAAGGTTGATACTTTTAACACATAAAGCGTGTTATGCAATCATCATGATAACTGATCGCGGCATTCCATATTACTACTATTGCAATATCATGGCATATCCCATATATACACAGTCCTTCTCATGCTATACGCTAGGTAAAAGTAATCAGTGTGTTGTTTATCAGATACGGTCACGCCAATTAACCAATGGCGTGGTTGGTGTGGGTCAGTGTCGGTCAAACACGCGTCGTTTACCTATACTAATGTATGAATCATCAAAAACGTTATGGCAGATGAACGCGGTCAGTAACAGTTGCATTAAATGAACATAGATACAAGGAGTAGCAGCAATGTTTGTCACAAAATGTCAAAGGGCGTGGTAAAATGTCTAGGCAAGTAAAAAGCAAAATAAAAACCCCAGAACGCATGCATATATATATATATGTATATATAAATATATATACCTTTCTGCCGCAATGCTGTAATACATAAATATCAGCCCAGGCAACGCATGTCTTTTGTACCTAATAAAGTAACTTCTAGAATCTAAATAATGCAGACAGTTTATCTAAATAATCCAGACATTAAGTGTACGTAAAACCTGCGCCCGATACTTGCTGCCAGAATAATCCTATACACCATGTCATGTTCTGGCGTGTATACGCTGACAATGTGATTTCCAACCCGGGAAACCCGATAGAGTTCGATGTGAAAAGCAGATGTGGGCAACTCTCTGCTTCCTAATACTAAACACAAGCACCAAATAAAACCCTTTTTCCATATTGAAGCGTGCATTGATACGACACCCTTAACGCGCGCTGGTCTTTATCTAATCTGCAAAGCTTTACAAAATACATTTTCGACGGAGATCAACAGTTTACCACTGCCAAACTTCAATCTCATACTGCCAAATCTTTTTTGGCTTTGTAGTATACTTGATCTCTCTCTCTCTCTCTCTCTCTCTCTCTCTCTCTCTCTCTCTCTCTCTCTCTCTACCTCTCTCTCTATATATATATATATATATATATATATATATATAATTATATATATATATATATATATATATATATATATATATATATATATATATATATATATATATACATTTATATATATACCCCCTCTCTGTATAATTGCATATTTTCGTACGCTATGAAACCATTATAGTCTTTATAAACCAAGTATATATATATATATATATATATATATATATATATATATATATATATATATATATATATATATATATATATATATATATATATATATATATATATATATATATATATATATATATATATATATATATAAAGAGTATGTCCAACCACGGACACTGAGATCAACATCCAAGAACTTGCTCCCAGATAATATTCGGGCAGCTGGGAGTGTGGCAATCTTCAAACGACAACTGAAAACACATCTGTTCAAAGATGTATATATCAATTAATTATGTGGATATCAACATCTATCCTTTGACAATGGAATGTTATGCGCCTTTGAGCATGTTTATATGGAAAGGGCGCAAAATCAAATGACAATATTATTATTATTATTATTTATATATGTACGTATGTATGTACGTATGTATGTATGTACGTGCGTTTATCTGTATTAACCATACTAAAAGGCATGGCAAATGCAATCCACAATGAGGAATAATCAAAGATTGGAGTAAATGAATAAAAAAAATCCAATCCAACTATTGAATGGTTTAGGCCTTTCCTATGAATATCTGCAATGAAAACCACTCATAGACTGCTGTGTTGGTGATATTCTGATATATGTACATGTAGGGAACGCGCACGATCTTTGGATTTGCACCAACCTTGTTGGAAAAATTATTGCCCTAGAAGGTCCTTAGAACTGACAAAATGGAACATTCTGTGAAAATGTGTTGGTTTTCCTGTTTGTGGCGATCGAACATGTTAGAAGTGCTGATCGTGTTTGCAGCATTACTAGAGTTAACAAAATCAGGCTAGTTTCTTCTCTAATATTGCCACGAAAAGGACATTAATTGAGTTTGTGGGTTGACTGAGTTGTGTCTCATGGGACTGGGGAAAATTAAGCTATGATTTATCCTCCCATCAAGACGGTATTCACGGGATGAAACGAGTCGACAACGTCCCAGTTTGCAGCCTTCTCAGATCTGCAGCAAAACACATGAGAAGTGTATCAGCATAAATCACCTTAATGGGCCTGTTTCATCGAGCCTGCTGTCTGTGATCAGCATCTTCTATTGGTCCACTTTCATGCAGGTGACTTGGCAAGTGAAGATCCAGTTTCAAACGGGAAGTAAAACGCAACACAATCAACCACTTAACATAATAAATCAACTTATGACGTTTCGCATCGCTTGATCAATAACTAATTGATTAGTATCGTTCCAAGCAGCTTTTAGAACATAAAAATAAATATAAAGGTGGTTTCATTCTACAGTACCACTCGATCGGTTTCCTATATCTCATCTCCACCGGGCAGCTTAGTCAATAGATATTGAAAGCTGCGCCTATAGGGAGGCCTTTGATGATACTACAAATGGCAGTCAAACTAAAAATCATTGCACGCATCATTAACGCCTAGTCGTTCTTAAAAGAGCTAATTACTCGTAATTGAAATATGTTGTTAACGTCGATAAATTTGACGATACTATATGAAATTTTTCAACGATAAGCGAACTTTAGATTAGATCAGGAGAACACTCGCTTCGTCAGCATACTAGCGCTCGGCAATGGGGACAGCCCCTAGTTAGTCATGTCATTGTGTCCATCAAGGGAACATGAACTATTTTGACCGCCGGCTAGTACGTTTATTCGCACTTCCGTGTCACGAGGAAATTCTAGCCTCATCTCATCGCTGCTGCAGCAGGAGAACAATGCTTGATTAGTAGGATTGTTTACGGTACCAGAATGCGGTTACTCAGCCAGATAACACTCCCGGAATATGGTATGAAAATTGACTTTCTATGCTTAGGCAAGGGGACGCATGGTCGTCTATGTGAACAGTTGTTTATCGTCACCTAGTTTATTGGAGACGAAAACCATCACCAGGTAAAACTATCACCTAACACTAAACCATTGTAGACTTGGTAGACTCTTTATCCGCGCAGTCCTCAGCAAGGAGGTCAAGGAAACTTATGAGCTTGGAATACCCTAATGTAATCGATAAGTGGAGTCCTCTCTTAGATGTGATATATATTTATTTGTTCCTTAAATCCAATACAAGTAGTCTTATGCTTCCATGCTCCCTCTCTCTACCTCTCTGTCCCTCTCTCTACTTCTCTCTCTACCAGCCACCAGGCCCGCTATTTAAAGGGAAAGGAGTTGGGCCTACATGTGGACATGAGCCAAGGGCCCATTCCAAATGCCAACTCCCTTCCTCCTTCCTCAGACTTTCTGGGGCCTACATTGTACAAAACCCTAATTACTATTTAAACATTATTATTTTACTAAAAACCAAGTCTACTAATTAGCAGCACTTGGCAACGAAAGGGCTCTGTACTGGCTGGCAAAGACAAGACAATAGACAGAGATATTTAACCTTACTCTTGCACCAGAGTACCCTGCCTGGTTACACTAACCCTAACCCTGGACCAGATTCCTAACCCTAACTCTAACCCTAGTTAGGGTATTCCAAGCTCATTAGTTTCCTTGACCTCCTTGCTGAGGACTGCGCGGATAAAGAGTCTAGCTGTACACTTTCTAACAGGTCTGGATACGGGTTGGATTGCCCTGGCATTGGTGGATGACAACCACCAGTCATTGATACACCGCACACCACTCGGCTTTTGAGGATGGCCCATCACATATGGAATTTGCAAATTCGATTATCATGAGTTTTTCTGCCATGTTTAGGTAAGTCATGACTAGGCTGCTATTAGGTGTGGAAGAAACCGGAGTACCCGACGAAGAACACCGCATAAGCCCTAGCTAAGTCGCTGGCAACTTTCTCATAGCACCCGCCGGGAATCAAACCCGGGAAGTTATGGGCACAGCGACTCGTCAGTGAGAAAGCCTTAGATCACTCGGTTATCGAGGCTGGCCCCTCACTCATTAATGGGGATCTGCTATGGTATCCATGGGCATGAGAACAAACGTAGTGTTACATGACAGCGTGTGAGATCTGACGAGAGTTAATCCCATCACACAGAGCCTATCAGCGCAGCGGCTTTTCCCCTGACCTATCTTACGTCACGGCAATACACAGCCACCCCCCCCCCCCCCCCCCCCCCCGAGCATCACACAGAGCCTATCAGCGCAGCGGCTTTTCCCCTGACCTATCTTACGTCACGGCAATACGCAGCCAGCCAGGATGACGCGTCGACAACCGCAGTCCAAATCCCTTCATCAGGGAAACCATTCATCGCGGCCAGCTCAGCCACAGCAACCCTTGCATAAATGAATAGCAGTCTACAAGTGGCCTACCTTATATGGTGGCGGTGTCAAAGACCGACAATGATGAACCCTTGCATACGTTTCCATCTGAGAGGCATCTGACAGTTTTGTAAACCTTTAACATAATGCATCTATAATTCAGAGTATATTTCAAGAGGGGCTGCAAAATTCAACAAGGACAAAACTTACAGTTAGATTATTTGAGAATATTATTATTTTGTAATCAAGATATCTCATTATATGTCCGCCAGATGTGAAAGAGTTATGGCTCTCGAGTATATGCTTGAGCCACAATATAATGTTGGCTGACACTGCTGTGTGTAAGTGGAGAGGTCAATCTACAGTAGAGACATTTATTTCATGCACCAGTCGGCCGGACGTTTGTTAATGCTTGGTTGTACAAACACCCATGGATAACATGTAGAAATAATAAGCCAAGCACATCAATGACCAACATAGCTTGCGAATATAAGCAGCGTTCTGTTGTCAGGTCATCCATGCTCAAGAAACTGGATGCCAATCGGGCGTGCGATTGTTTATTATATTCGGGCTGCCCAACCATTTAGTGTAGGAATTAAATGTTGGCACTGTAGTGAAATCACTGACAGGGGCCTGCAACGAGTTGAAATTGGCGGGTTTTACCTTTGGGTCCCATCGAATAAACATTGGTCACTAACAATATTTTCATATGCCTATAGTCGGAGGAGACGCAACCTATATATTGAAGGCTAGCTATCAACTAGTTTATTAAACGTATTCATAAAAGCTAGTCATTATCATTATTATTGTTAGAAGTAGTAGTAGTAGTAGTAGAAGTAGTAGTAGTAGTAGCAGTAGTAGTAGAAGTAGTAGTAGTAGTAGTAGTAGTAGTAGTAGTAGTAGAAGTAGTATCATCATCATTATTATTACTTTTTTTATTAAATGTTTGATTATTACTGTTCATTGCGCAAATTTTCCAGTGGCAATTTATAACTTGGTCATTATGAAATTACGTACATGAATACACTACAAACGCAATGGTATGAATGGTATTGTCCTATTCTGTTAGCAATAGGTTACTTGTGCAACGTGGCACTGTGTAGCACCTCACAAGGACGTACGTTTATATAGTGACCCCGCCAACCTGCATATAATTTTGCATAGAGAAGAAAAGCCTTTCCCCACGCTTTAATCAGACAGACACTCACATGTTTGCACAGAATCAGAATCACAACATTGGATAAAGCCATATACTAGTATATAGTGAGTCCCCTAGTGCCATTGCTATGCAAACTGTCATCTCAACGTAGGCGGCTTTTCGTTATCCGAGAAAAAAAACTACATCTCTAAGCGGCCTGTTGACGCAATAGGCAATGCTTGTCCTTATAGAGGAGAGCTAATTGAATTTGGGCGGTTCCTTATCGCCATTGTTTCCGCGAAGCAATCGCGCTAATTGGTGATAGTCACAAGGTAGCGACAAACACGGCCTCTTTCTGGGACCATCTGAAGGCGTCAGGTATGGCAATGAATCCAAATTGCATCCCCACATCTAAACACATGGTGCTGATAACTGTAAAATACTATTCTCTCTTAGCACAAAGGAGCACTTATCCAATTGTACTTGCTATCATGCGCTTCAATAGTTCCCGATCAGAATACACCAAACTTGATGTCGAGGTTACCTTGCCCACCTGCTATACAAGTATATACTAGTAAATGAATGAATGAATGATTGCTTAAAGGCACATCGGCAAACAAAGGCCATTTAGTGCCATAGAATTTGCGTAAAACAATGGTCCTTTGTTATTGTTGAAAATGTTAGAATGTGTGTTTCTATATAGGGAATTAAAGGCATAGTCGGGTATTCGACAAGCTGACAGTGGCATCTAAAACATGAAATCTATATAAATTGATTTAAAATATTCCCCGCAATAAGAATTCCATGAAACTTTGCATAAGCTATCCTTGTAAGATCTCCTTTGGAAATCCAAAATAAAAAAGGGGGTCACCTGAGTCATCCTGTCCATATAGGTGGCGCTAAATTTGCAAATTTCATGTCTAAAATTGAAAGTCCATTTAAAAAATACCCCGCAAAAAGAACTTCGTCAAACCTTGCACAGGCTTTCATTGTCAGGTACCCTTTGAATATCTAAAATAAAAAAGGTCAATATAGGTGGCGCCAAAGTGGCACTTCCGTTTGTGAATTACACTCTTTTCCACTGACAATGAAAGCCTGTGCAGGGTTTGATGAAGTTCTTATTGCGGGGTATTTTTTAAATGGACCTTCAATTTTAGACATGAAATTTGCAAATTTAGCGCCACCTATAAGGACGCGATGACTAATGACCGCCCTTTTTTAATTTGGATTTCCAAAGGGGATCTTTCAAGGATAGCTTATGCAAAGTTTCATGGAATTCCTATTGCGGGGTATATTTTAAATGAATTTATATAGATTTTATGTTTTAGATGCCACTTTCAGCTTGTCGAATACCCGACTATGTCTTTAAATACAAGGACTGTATTACATGCGTAATAGTAGTACTACTAATAGTGGTAGTTACCAATTTTAACTAACTTAACGATGCAACAGCAAATCGAAATAAAAATTCTTCCGCAAATGAATCGTTTGCTTTCAAAGAGGGATTATAACGAATATATTGTGGAAGAAGTCTGATATAACGTTTTCTGATATCAACCTCAAGTGCATACCAAAATGATTGAGTTCACGTGTAGATAGCATTGACTATATGAGGCACTATAGACCTAGTCGCCATCTTGTGACACGCACTGTCCTCGCAGAGATCGCACGCGACACGTGATTTGCTACTTAATTCGATAGAAGCTCTTTTGAAAATTGCCCATGGTCACTTATTGAGTGCTGTTTCAAAAGTCACTTAATGTAAGATGCAGATGGGCGAAGATCACGATTTACTGCAGATTTAATTAGACCCATTCAAAACATCTAGCAACCTCTCGCGGCAGAAATCTTGTTTCTGTGTGGAAAAACTAATGGAACCCCTGAGAGAGGACATTAATTTTGCATTTTGCGATTCAATGAGAGTTAACTTTCACTTAGTGCGAGGAGGTGCAATGTCCGTTCTCCAGAGGACAAAGGGGTTCACGCCAAGGCGCTGTACTGCCGCAAACCAGGATGATGTCCAAAAGGTTGCGGCATCATAAGAGCACAACGCCATCAAAAACTAGGCTAGGGAAATAATACGTTTCCAAGTAATGTTGCATGATGTACAGAGAACGTGCTCAGGTTATTCTAGGTGAGTATTTACTTTCGTTTTACCTACGAAGTTATAAACATTTATCCACGTAATACTTTCCAATGCCTAACAGAGTTAGCTATTTCCCAAAATATTAGTCTCTGAGATAAGAATTACAAGCCTTGCTTGAATGTGTGTTTTAAAGACAGGTTTACGATAAATATTAATAATACCGCGTAGTACATTCTACATAAACACGCGTATCTAGATGGGAATAGTTTATTTGCACTTATGGGCAACTTGATATTCTAGCAACGTTGTAACAGGTTAATAAATATAGTGAAAGAGGCGTAAATGCTTTCAGATAGCGACAATAAAGGTATTGAAGCCGGATTTTGTGATTTAATTTCATCGGGCACGAACATATGGGAGTCTATTTCTATTGTTTAATGCCAAAAATAAAGATTCTGAAACGTCGATTGTAGCAATGTCAATGCTAAGGATGGAAATATCCTAATAGAGTCGAGTCATAGAAAACATGCGGTTAGGGACAAACAGGATACTTTTAATGCGATTTCATTCCCAGAAAATAGCGACTGAACGTTGTGTACTCGAGAAGATACCCGTTTATCCTACTTATGGGAGCAAATTGTAAATTTGAATTATAAAAAATTACCAGGAAAAACAATAGAAGTGACTCTAAAAAGAGCATTGACATGCACAGACACGTATGTCTAGTGCCAACATTTAATTCCTGTACTACATGCGTCAGGCAGCCGGCATGATACATGACAGCACGCCCGATTGCCTCACAGAAATGCGTGAATGACCTCGCAACTGAACGTATCCTCAATTCGAAAGCTACGTCGTGGTCGTCGATGTGCTTGGCTTATCATTTCCAAGAGTGTTTGTACAACAAGGCGCTGGCAGACGTCCGGTCGACTGCTGCAGGAATTAAATGCCAGACCGTAAATACCGGTATATATATATATATATATATATATATATATATATATATATATATATATATATATATATATATATATATATATATATATATATATATATATATATATACATACATATATATATATGTGTATATATACACACATATCTATATATCTATCTATAATTGTGTGTTAGTTATATATATATATATATATATATATATATATATGTATATATATATATATATATATATATATGTCATGACACAGATTGAAATTGGTAAGGATTTTAAATTGTGTCGACACAGATTAGAATTCTAATTTGTGTCGACACAAATGGTGTAAAGCACTCAATAATGATATTACTAATGCTACTATATTCAAATCTTTTAAGAGTGCAAAAAAATGCTCCTTCTGTGTACCAATATTAATACCTAATATACATTGATACATAGAAGAACAATGAACAATCAGTTACTTAAAAGAATGAATATTGTGGATTCAATGATCCTTATTGTTTTGTAGAGATTGTACAGAAACAATTGAAAACATTTATCTACACTGTAATAATGTCACGAAATTATGAAATGACACAGTTACATGGGTAAGAAATATATATGATGTCCATTTCATCATATCAGATCATGAAAAACTTTTTGGTTGCTTAACAGATAATCAAGTTTCCCAGCTTTTGATTACTAGTGTGAAGGATGTAATATACCAAAAAAGAAAACAAGGTAAAGAAATGACAATTGCAGATGTAAAAAGTTGTTTATCAAAAAAATTAAATATTACAAAGTTTAATCCTTTGAAGAAAAATGGAACTCTTTCATTGTGGAGTTAAGAGTTGATATGCATACTAGAAATAGCTGGTACATGATCTGAAACAATCTTCACTGTCTATTTAATATACTCTGGATATTGGCTGAGTAGCCAACTTACTCTATGGGTTCAAACATCCTATTTTATCTCTAACTATTTGTAACACTGTTCTCTGTTAGTCTGCAGTTCTCTATTTGAGTTTTTGTCCTCGGTAATTACCATGTACTTATTATATTACAATTTTGTCTATACTTTTTGAATGAAGTCGTACTATTTTGTATCATGATGAATACAGCAAATAAAAGTACTACTACTACTACTACTACTACTACTACTACTACTACTACTACTACTACTACTGTGAAATAACATGCTATGGAGAATAAAAGTCCTGTTGCACATGTGTGCAATTTGAAATTAAAAAACCAAACATATATAAAGCAGAGCTTGTTTAACACATACGGGAATATGATGATAAGAGAAAAGTCTTAAGCATCTTTGAGCCCATTAAGATTAACAATTTCTCTTTGAAAACTTTCGTATAAGTCCTACTATACACATAATGAACCTTGAACGCTGTCGCTATAATCCCGCTATATACATGTACCTTGGAAACTGTCGCATTAAACCAAATATACTAGAACATAACATTTTATGGACGATGCAAAAGTTTGATAAATCGAAGGAGACTCATATCATGAACTTTCCATCTATCAGGCTCCTTTTTCTTAGACTTTTCTAAATTGCCTTTTTGCAATTGAATGACCCATTTGCGTATACATCGATGCGACGAGCATACAGTTTGTTGATAGGATGCCATTGGAAGATGCATGACACTACAACAAAGGGCCTCTCGTCGCCTTAATCCTGATTGATGTCGGACTACTTGTTCCTTGTAATCCTGCTGGATTATTTCAAAAAGCGCCGCCTCATTTATAATGCAGCGATGCGGCATTGGCTCCTGCAAAAACAAGGTCGTAAAACGTAGCGGGTAACTTACCAGTCTCCAGTCCCTCCCTCTTTATGAGGAAATGCGCTTATCAAGAGTACTTCAATTAGGGCCCTGAAAGAGAAAAAAGTGGTTTAGGATTGCTGTCCTATTCTGAAAAACCGATTAATGGTGCTCTATCTAAGAAGCGCTACTTTGGCTAAGACATAATAAGGCATAGTTTAACGAAATTTCCATTAATCAATAATAGTTTTACGATAGTTATATTCCAAGACAAAGGAATGACGTTCGACATTTGTAGAGTAGCAAGTATCCTGCATGTCATCTGTAGAAAAACATAAATACATATTTTGATTTGCAGGAGAGTTTCTGATGATCAACTTTCCTCCATAAATTTGCTATGGACATTTAATTTAGTAGTAGTAGTACATTTATTTGCTGTAAAATACATTTTACAAAAGTTGTACATAGTACCTTTTGGTGAACACAGATAAACAAATCTTATATAAACATACAATAAATAAAGGAACAGAAAATGATATGAATTAACAAATAACTTATATAGGTATAGGAACAGACTAGCCCCTTAGGTCATAGCCTTTAGTACTAACAAAATGCATGACTTTGCATTTTGGGAGGGTCTGATCCATCCTAGAGTTTGAAAGTTTTTCAATATCATCAAACAATCAACAATCATTTTTCTTATTTCCCAGGGGGGGGGGGGGGTCTCTCTGACAATATTCTGTAGCTACACATACGATAATTGATGGGTAATTGAGTAATTAGAGATTTTTCATACAGACGTAATTTCGATCGGAAAATCAGTCATTCATAATAACATAATAGGATTGCGGAAGATTTAATAAAGAATGACTAAAACTTCCCTTTACTAAACAGGATATAATTGACATTAGTATACGTAGTTTTAATTGCATAATGTAATTTAAACCATTGATTATATTATAATATTCGTACAATAAATCACAGGTCTAATCAAGCAATCGGTCCTAACACAACAATAGAGAGGACGAATGGAAACCTCGTGGCGTGGGAAGATAATTCAACGGAAAACGAAGAACAATGAAATACCATAAACACAGATGAATGTATGTATTACTATTACTGCCTGTAGCGTCACCTAGCAAACAATGTGTAAAAATTGTTGCATGTTTGTGATAGAAGATATTGTGCATATTATCATCAGATGCAGAGTTCCATGTGTATATATGAACAAATTACAACGGTCAATGAAATCTCCCGATCATGCCCGCTTATGAAACACCCGATGTGACTGTGGCATGGCTCCTTGGAGTGGGCTTCCATGATGCCGATCAGAAGGAGCTAATACTGTAAATCACTTAAATATGGCGTGATCATTATATAGCGCAGTTACGGTATCGCCCTGGATAGCGTGATCTATATATAGCGGCGAACGGGAACAGCAGCAGGAAGTTCAATTAAGAATGTAATGAAGACGAGGATTTTACAATAGCGCATATGGACAGAGCGCTATTATCGCTATATTATTGTTCCCGCTATAATTAAGTGATTTACAGTATTACTGTGGTCTACTGCGGGCTATAGACCACATCTATAGGAAATATCTGAAAAAACGATCAGGCATAGGCTAAGTTCATCCCTTTAACATGAACCTGAACTGTGGTGTTCCTACAATGATGTCAGGTAGAACAGAGACCCCATAAGAAAAAGGTATATAAAATACGAACTCTACCACACAGGACTTTGCAATTAATAGATATCTCGCATTACAGGTAACCTGTTGTAACCGGATAACCAGCAACTGGCGCACCTAGAGCTGGCTTTTATGTTGTACTTTTCTATGATCTACGTTGTATGTTAGCCTTTACATGTAGTTACTGTGTTTTCTCAGTCATTATGTATGATTCGTATCTGCACTTTCAAAACATATGTTTCTGGTCAATAAACATACAGTACAATACAATACATCGATACAAACACATGCATTTTACTGTGGTCAGGTGTGTACATAAATGATTATAGTGGAATATCAGTTGAGTTGGTATGATTGATGATTAGTTTTTGACATTTTACTGTTTGAAACAATAACGGTTGACACATACATGTATGCTTATAAAGATTGAAAAATGGTAATTGCCGACCCATCTTATTCAATAAATTCAGGTGTCGAGAAATTGCAGGGATTCTAGCAGGCTGGTAATTAATGGAGACGTTTTGAACTTGAATGATGTATGAGCACACAGACAGTGACAGCCGGACATGTTTCACGTTATTAGCCTATTGCTCATAGGTAGTCCGACCACACATCTTTCAAAGGAGTAGCAAGCACAGCCCCCCTTCCCATCCATCAGTCTGTCTATAAAGAGGCGAAATTAGTCTTAGCATACGTGGTCTATCTCGCAATCAGTTGAGAGCAACAGGGTTATTTATTACCTTCATTATCAACTTTTCATATACGATAATTTTCGAATCAGTCAAATACGTAAAGCCCATTTATCAGATTCAGCGAAGCTCCCTGCTCTGTTAGTTGGTATTTCCCTCGTGCAGGACATCGCTCCATCAGTCTGGTGGAATACGTTATCGTAACACTTGATGAGCATGTGAATATGCGGCATGTGTTGATGCAAACACGTACCTTATCTAGACTTATTTTTTGCAGTTCAAATAACCTTTCCCTGAATATACTATACATGGAATTGTGTAGTTTATAGCTATTTTTTGCGCAGCTCTCTAAATGCGCTGGTCCCACATGTTAATGTCTTTTCCTGTGATCCATGCACTGTTCCTCAAGGAGTGCGAGAAGAGCATTTTTTTCTATCAAATTAAAACCCTCCGGTAAGTGATTTTGAGATGGCTCCTTAGGTGGACTGTATTAGTGTAATTACCTTTACTGCTAAGGAAACTCCTTGATTTGTCTAGAAAAATATCTTATTTGCAGTATGACACTTTTGACGAGGTGAATAGAGAACCATACATAATTCCTATCGTGAAGGATGGCTTAACTTATCAACTCAAAAGCAAACTTCAAGCGAATTGATAAATCACCAATTTTCTTTCACTTGATAAAATTAGCATTCAACACACACGTGTCCGAATGTGAATGTCCCACGAGAGCTCAATCCCCTAAGTGCGCTCAGATTACAAGAGATTCCACCTGTCCTGATGCCTTCACATTCCACAAATCCACACAGCATCCCGCAGCAGGATGCACATTGGATAGATGGGAGGAAGTGGATATGGCAGTCTGTCCCAGGTCGGCCATAGTTACAGTGATGGAGTACAGGTGGCGCACCTCGGGAAACCGCACGTCTTGTTAAGATAGGCAGAACGGAAACCAGCATAGAAACAATAGGAAGATAATGTCAGGAACATTTGGAGGTTTCCCTTCTGGCGAAGACCGCGTGTCGTTATTGAACAAACACACAGGGTTCCTTTTCCGTTGGTGAAGTGATTCCAGTAGAGATTTAAACGACCTAATGTAAGATCAATCCTTGCGAAAAGCCTGAAGAAACATCTGCAAACTTCACGAAAGGTTGGCTGAGTTTAGAAATTCGTTTTCACATTTGATAGATATTAGGCAACCGCTCCAAGTCAAAAATTAGGTCAAGCACACACATCAGTTATGACCCACGCAGCTTGTGAACCAAAGCTACTATCAGTTGTGAGGCCATCCATGCATCCATGCCAGGAAACTTGGTGGCAATCGGGTGTGCGGTCGTGAATTATGCCCGGGATGCTCGCACATTTAGTGCAGGAATTAAATGTCGCCACTGTCGGTGGTCATGTAAGAGCGGAACAACAACTTTACGTACATGTATAATACTTCTGAATATATTGCATTATTGTGAAAATATCTCATATGTGTCAGACCACTGGCTGTGAATGGGTTAATATTATAGTATGTTTCAAATATTGTCCTATACTAAACCGCACCTCGAAACTACCTGTGCGGTACGTGACTCGTGAAGTGCTGCCGTATTTAAGGCAATTAAATAGCATTAGTTTAAATAAGGAATTACAAATATTTGAGCCCGCCGAGGAGTCTACGCCACTATTCACTTCACTCGTCCAAGTGCATATATTAAACGCTTGATTATGAATGCCTGTATCAACAAAACAGATGTCTCGATATAAACACACTTCCTCACACTACTGTGATAACCACATACACATACAGGCAGAGTAGGTATAGCATTTTAAATCATCATTACATCTATCTATGCCGCTCTACATATGTGTGGCCTGGTAAGCTAGTAGATGAAGTATGGCATAGGGGAATTGCTGTCAGTGAAGATTAAGGAGGGGAGCATCAGGGCGCCTATTTATTATCCGTGATGTATAATAGGTTTACCATTTGAATGATAATAATGTAATAATCGGAATCCATTCAAGTAGAATCAATTCATCGCAATCCGTGTTTCCTACTGTACGTTTTCATGCTGAGGTCGTTTCCATCTATTCCTTTTATATTAAGGATGAAAACTAAGTGACGGTCGGTTTTTGTTTGTTTGTATATCGACTTGATTTAATTCACATTGACCTTTGAACTCGCCCTGAATCGCGCAGCAATTGATTCATTAATATTCTCTATTTGGGTTTGGAGTAGTATATATTACATAAAATGCCAAGTTTGTCTCCCAGCGCTCAGATCTTTGTGAAAGAAAGGTAAAGGTATTCGGTTTATAGTCTTGTATCCACCGAAGTGCTCACACGACCTTCCTCCCCTAGCAGGCACTGTACATACAGAAACCATTTCAATCCCCCGGGGGATATTCCAGAGCAACTGGCAGCATATAGCGCACACACTCTAAGCACTGCCGTATTTATGCTAGGTTCCCATTTTGCAGCTGGGTAGACTGAAAGAAGCACATATGGTTAACTTTGGAGTGCTAACTTCAAAGCAGTAAAATGCTAAGATCCCGTTTTGGTAAAGTATACAATACGCTGACTGCCAATAACTTGAATAAAGGCCCGGTCAAATTCCATGAAGACCTCCGTGCGACCAACTGATCGTGGCCGATCATATAGCTGCACCAGAGAGAGAGAGAGAGAGAGAGAGAGAGAGAGAGAGAGAGAGCGTTTTGCAGTTTGAAAGATTGCATATCTGACCTTATTATACAATGCGTATGCAAAGCGTTTGAAAGCATATCTGACCGCATAATACAATGTGGAGTGTACAGGGCCTAGGGACCAAGCTCACACACGGTCACAGAGTCACAGCTATGCCATCACATTGGTTCAAGCTGTTCATGTTTTTTATTCACAATTGTATTGTACACAGTTGTTGTGACATGTATATTTCAGGATTTTCAATCGTGACCAATATAAGGATACAGGCATACACACATTCAACTGGAGCAGAAAGCTACACGTATTAGGCTCAGTGCAATATGCTCTCTGCCCCCCCCCCCCCCCCCGAGTAGCATTCATAAGCAGACCTGAACAATGGTGAGTGCATTTGTTGCCAATTTCCCCTATTCACTTTAAGTGTGTATACAACTCGGCATTCGGTAGGCTTACACCGTCCAAAATAACAGCTTGCTAACAGATGGCTACATGCACCTTGTTCGTGGTCCATAAATTTAAGAAATGCGTTCCATTTAATGGCCATTTCCTCGAATATTTCAATGCATGGCTATTATGTCACAACTTTTGTGTAATCACAATTGTTAATTACAAATCTATATATACATAAATAGACATAAAATGATTTAAACTAAACACAGCACAAAGCCAGAATGCAAATATTGGCATTGCACATCATCGCTCAGACTACATTCAATTCCTATCTCGTCCGATAGAAATGTATTTTGAAAACCATGGACATACGGATTTATTTAATGCGAATGTCCAATAGTAACCCAGCCCTACTAGTCCAGGCTAAGTTTATAAGTGCCTGTCGAACAAGTTAAATGCCGCCCCTTGTTTTGGTACCCACCTTTTAGAAATTGATTTTAAAATCACTGTATTCAAAGAGGTTAATATGGTGAGTCAAGGGCGTATATATGGTGTAAACACGATTGGAAGAAGAGGGTCTGGGAGGGAGTACTGTATAACTGGTTAATTTGGCGTGTACTTAAGTTGGCGTTTTTTTTCAAAAAGGTATTTTCCCTGTATTTATTTTGGCGTCTGGAGCAGTCAGAACAACGCCATCTTTATGTAGACATATTTTTATGCGATCTTTAATTTGGCGTTGATGGGCATTCGCCAAAAAACGCCAAATTAAAAACCACGCCAAATTAACCAGTTATACAGTATATGGTGTAAACACGATTGGAAGAAGAGGTCTGGGAGGGGGGAGTATGTGAATTGGTTGAATGATACTGACGCATACACTATTAAGGTGGCGTCATAGTCTTGATCTTCCCTATGACGTATGTGCAGGTGCAGAGTACTCGATAGGCTGGCAGATGTCCGATCTTAATTATCATATGTCTCGCAATCAAGTTCATTAAAGGTTGATGATGTCAGATAAACGCATGAGCCTATTGCATACAGATTCTGTCAGTTATGTGAACTTGGATGTTTAGATGATGTGAGGCACTTCTTTCTGCAGTGTCATAGGTGGCATAAAGAGAGGAGTGGTCTGCGTAATGGAATTACCTATGCTGTTATTAGGTAAGGATGAGCAGTCTATTACACCTGAGTAGTTATTTTACATTTGGCACATTGCCGCAGATACATTTCTAAAACATACCATGCTAGACTCATAGGGTACAGGTTAAAATGTTTGCCTTTACTCGGAATGAATAAGACGGTGATGGCCTTCTATCTGTAAATGGACTAAGACTTTTCATTTTCATATCCGTCTCTTTTTTATTTATCTGAATGTCTACGTTATGTATTGTAAACTTACCTGCATTATTAATGATTTCCACTTAATCATTATATGATGTATCGTATTATTTATGCTATGCCATAAGCCAAATAATACGCATACACATATACTTTGTCGGAGACAAAAAAGCAACAAATAAACATTTATCGTATGCTTATTTGTTGGGTATTTGGATATTTCAGCTGCCACATACTTATCGCCATTGGTGTTTAGGCTATTCCGCTGTATTGATATGGTGTAGGGCAAGTGACAACTTATCACTATCAGGTGCATGGCATCCAATTCACGATGAAATGATTAATCTCAAACGGTAGTTAGTACAGAACTCATAGACATGTGCATGGACTTTCAAAGATGTTGTTGTGATTATTCTTACTTCATGAACAGCATGGTTATGATATGTGCTGTCCACATTATACGTTTGTACCTCTGTTGGTCCGTCTGGACATATGTGACAATAAAAAAATGAATTCAAATTTTTAAAAAACAGCTTAATATTCACAGCCAGCCCTTTCAGGGCAACTTACCCTCATGGTAACACAATGGCGAAATGATCACTCACATCATGTGTCCATAGTCCATGACGGGGAGTGACCCGCATACTAACACACCTTGTGTAACGACACAGCCGTCCAATGCCACTCACAAGCATTTGCCGTGTGTTTCCCAAGCGTCCGCTCGTACTTCAATGTGTTGCATTAAACACACATTCCACTAACCGGTCTTTTCACAGGCGAGAGTATAACAAATAATGGTAACTAGGATAAAATCATGACGTGTGACCTACATACAACAAGGCTTGGACCTTACTCTGGTGAAAGGGGGCATATAGTTGGCTGGCGCTTAAGCCAGTGGCTGTCCGCAGTAAGGGTGACCTCGGGCCAGTCATCAGTTTTCTATGACAGGTACAGCCTATAGACTGGTCTAAAGGAACGGCCACTCTAGCTTTAAGGTTATATAAGTACCTGACAGTTAGCCTTCCCGGATGAGTTGAAACGCCTAGGTGCAGTAATGGCCTATAGATGGCACCACCGGACCTCTTTCTCCAGTGGTTCTGATTATACACGAGCTGGGCCCTATAACAACAACTGATGAGATAGGTAGGAACAAAGATGACCAATATCGACCAATTGGTGCCTTGTAAGTAAAAGAAAAAAAACTTAAATACAGTACATTGTACTGCATCGCAAAGGCGTAAAGTACTCAAAATCATGCTTGCTGCACTTTTTGAATAAACATAGGACAGCCGGATAGTGAACCAATTTGAACTTAACTGCATTTTTTACTTTTATGTAAATCCCAGGTGGCCAAAGGACGATGGTAAAACATAACTGTGCTGTCACGAACTTGGTAGATAAGGTATGTATACATAACCTAGTACACGGGCGGCGTCATGCAAAAAATGGCAGGCAGACACACGACTGATCTTGGGTTAAATGGGAGATATCATTACCTCGTAACCTGGGGCAAAGTACC
The DNA here is from genome assembly GCA_963942565.1 of Maea johnstoni. Taxonomy (NCBI): domain Eukaryota; kingdom Metazoa; phylum Annelida; class Polychaeta; order Spionida; family Magelonidae; genus Maea; species Maea johnstoni. Next base: position 36,661,193 of record OZ012696.1, read on the forward strand.
CTCACACCACCTAGTGTGTGTGTATGTGTGTGTGTGAGAGAGAGAGAGAGAGAGGGCCTGACCCCAGGCATATTAAAAAGTAACTAGTGACCTGGGTTTCGTCCACAGAGTACCAACTTCCATAACAAGAGAGAGAGAGAGGGCATATAGTATATATACACACACACACACACATATATATATATATATATATATATATATATATATATATATATATATATATATATATATATATATATATATATATATATATAAATATACTAGTATATATATATATATATATATATATATATATATATATATATGTGTGAATATGCATACATATATACATATATATATATATATATATATATATATATATATATATATCTATATATATATATATATATATTTATATATATATATATACATACATACATATATATATATACATACATACATATGTATATATATATATACATGTATATATATATATATATATATATAAATATATATATATATATATATATATATATATATATATATATATATATATATATATATATATATATATTTATATATATATATATATATATATATATATATATATATATATATATATATGTATAATATATATATATATATATATATATATATATATATATATATATATATATATATATATGTGTGTGTATTTATATATATATATATATATATATATATATATATATATATATATATATATATATATATATGTATACTTCTTACTTTACCTACTTCATAAATATCCTAATTGCCACCTTAGGACAGACCTAACTTTTCCAGCAAGGCACTGTTCTGGTATTATATTAACAATGGTCTTATTCTACAATCTCATATTGATGGTCTGTAACGTATTGCCATGCTTCCCAATACTGATTTCATTTGGCTAATTGATGTAATTAATAAGTGCATTTGTTCAGTTATCGGATTCTATTTCTTGGTAACGACTCCTCGAATATTACCTAATTAGAAAGAGGACTACTAGACAATAAGGAAGTTTGGACCGATGCCGGACTATCATTCTCGTCACACATTCTGCCATGGACTGTACCCGCAGTAACACTTGATATTCCGCTATCACGCTTCATCATGACTCAAGGCAATACCATTTTATTAACAGCTTGTTTAATTCACACACTCTTACCAAGAAGGACTTTTTAAACATATTTCTTCCTAAAAGTACCTATTTATATAGAATGGTGATATAGCATCAGGGATGTGTATACATATACACGTAACAGATACTGTAAATCACTTAAGTATAGCGGAAACAATAAGATAGCGATAATAGCGCTCTGCACACATACGCTATTGTAAAATCCCCGTCTTGATTAAGTTCTTATCTGAACGTGCTGCTGCTGATCCTGTTCACCGCTATACTTAGATCACGCTATCCAGAGCAGCACCGTAATTGCGCTATATAATGTTCACGCCACATTTAAGTGATTTACAGTATCTTGAAACAATTTTTCCAGGTTTGTGTTCAAATCTGTTACCTAGACGTTGAATGTAACAGCATTGATAATCCTTCAACACAGTGACGTACTTGGATGTTTGACTTGAATAGGGATTCCCTTCTCTGACAGCCAATGCTGGCAAGCGGTGATATACAGCCATTGTCACTTCAAAAAGCTATTTCCTTTGGCAAGTATTGCCATA
>OZ012696.1:36665572-36673072 GCA_963942565.1 Maea johnstoni
TGAAGGATGTAATATACCAAAAAAGAAAACAAGGTAAAGAAATGACAATTGCAGATGTAAAAAGTTGTTTATCAAAAAAAAAATATTACAAAGTAAAAAAAAAAATTAATCCCTTGAAGAAAAATGGAACTCTTTCATTGTGGAGTTAAGAGTTTATATGCATACTAAAAATAGCTGGTACATGATCTGAAACAATCTTCACTGTTTATTAAATATACTCTGGATATTGGCTGAGTAGCCAACTTACTCTATGGTTTCATACATCCTATTGTATCTCTTACTATTTGTAACACTATTCTCTGTTAGTTTGCAGTTCTCTATTTGAGTTTTTGTCCTCGGTAATTACCATGTACTTATTGTATTACAATTTTGTCTATACTTTTTGAATGAAGTCGTACTATTTTGTATCATGATGAATATAGCAAATAAAAGTACTACTACTACTACTACTGTGAAATAACATGCTATGGAGAATAAAAATCCTGTTGCACATGTGTGCAATTTGAAATTAAAAAACAAAAGCATATATAAAGCAGAGCTTGTTTAACACATACGGGAATATGATGAAACGAGAAAAGTCTTAAGCATCTTTGAGCCCATTAAGATTAACAATTTCTCTTTGAAAACTTTCGTATTAGTCCTATATTAGTTCGTATTACACATAATGAACCATGAACGCTGTCGCTATATTCCCGCTATATACATGTACCTTGGAAACTGTCGCATTAAACCAAATATACTAGAACATAACATTTTATGGACGATGCAAAAGTGTGATAAATCAAAGGAGTCTCAGATCATGAACTTTCCATCTATCAGGCTCCTTTTTCTTAGACTTCTAAATTGCCTTTTTGCAAGTGAATGACCCATTCGCGTATACATCGATGAGACGAGCATGACGTTTGTTGATAGGATGCCATTGGAAGATGCATGACACTACAACAAAGGGCCTCTCGTCGCCTTAATCCTATCAAGCATCTGATTGATGTCGGACTACTTGTTCCTTGTAATCCTGCTGGATTATTTCAAAAAGCGCCGCCTCATTTATAATGCAGCGATGAGGCATTGGCTCCTGCAAAAACAAGGTCGTAAAACGTAGCGGGTAACTTACCAGTCTCCAGTCCCTCCCTCTTTATGAGGAAATGCGCTTATCAAGAGTACTTCAATTAGGGCCCTGAAAGAGAAAAAAGTGGTTTAGGATTGCTGTCCTATTCTGAAAACCCGATTAATGGTGCTCTATCTAAGAAGCGCTACTTTGGCTAAGACATAATAAGGCATAGTTTAACGAAATTTCCATTAATCAATAATAGTTTTACGATAGTTATATTCCAAGACAAAGGAATGACGTTCGACATTTGTAGAGTAGCAAGTATCCTGCATGTCATCTGTAGAAAAACATAAATACATATTTTGATTTGCAGGAGAGTTTCTGATGATCAACTTTCCTCCATAAATTTGCTATGGACATTTAAACTGTCTGATCCATCCTAGAGTTTGAAAGTTTTTCAATATCATCAAACAATCAACAATCATTTTTCTTATTTCCTAGGGGGGGGGGGGGTCTCTCTGACAATATTCTTTAGCTACAAATACGATAATTGATGGGTAATTGAGTAATTAGAGATTTTTCATACAGACTTAATTTCGATCGGAAAATCAGTCATTCATAATAACATAATAGGATTGCGGAAGATTTAATAAAGAATGACTAAAACTTCCCTTTACTAAACAGGATATAATTGACATTATTATACGTAGTTTTAATTGCATAATGCAATTTAAACCATTGATTATATTATAATATTCGTACAATTAATCACAGGTCTAATCAAGCCATCCGCCCTAACACAGCAATAGAGAGGACGAATGGAAACCTCGTGGCGTGGGAAGATAATTCAACGGAAAACGAAGAACAATGAAATACCATAAACACAGATGAATGTATGTATTACTATTACTGCCTGTAGCGTCACCTAGCAAACAACGTGTAAAAATTGTTGCATGTTTGTGATAGAAGATATTGTGCATATTATCATCATCATCAGATGCAGAGTTCCATGTTTATATATGAACAAATTACAATACTCAATGAAATCTCCCGATCATGCCCGCTTATGAACCACCTGACATGACTGTGGCATGGCTCCTTGAAGTGGGCGTCCATGATGCTGATCAGGAGGAGCTAATATTACTGTGGTCTACAGCTGCCCCGCCGGGCTATAGACCACATCTATAGGAAATATCTGAAAAAACGATCAGGCATAGGCTCAGTTCATCCCTTTAACATGAACCTGAACTATGGTGTTCCTACAATGATGTCAGGTAGAACGGAGACCCCATAAGAAAAAGGTATATAAAATACGAACTCTACCACACAGGACTTTGCAATTAATAGGTATCTCGCATTACAGGTAACCTGTTTTAACCGGATAACCAGCAACTGGCGCACCTAGAGCTGGCTTTTATGTTGTACTTCCTATGATCTACGTTGTATGTTAGTCTTTACATGTAGTTACTCTGTTTTCTCAGTTATTATGTATGATTCGTATCTGCACTTTCAAAACATATGTTTCTGGTCAATAATCATACAGTACAATACAATACATAGATACAAACACATGCATTTTACAGTGGTCAGATGTGTACATAAACGATTATCGTGGAATATTAGTTGAGTTGGTATGATTGATGATTATTTTTTGACATTCCACTGTTTGAAACAATAACCCACATATGCTTATAACGAAATGAGAAAATGATAATGGGCGACCTCCTATCCATCTTAGTCAATACATTCAAGCGTCAAGAAAATGCAGGGATTCTAGTGGGTTGATAATTAATGGAGACTTTTTGAACTTGAATGATGTATGAGCCCACATACAGTGACAGCTGGACATGTTTCACGTTATTAGCCTATTGCTCATAGGTAGTCCGACCACACATCTTTCAAGGGAGTAGCAAGCACAGGCCCCCTTCCCATCCATCAGTCTGTCTATAAAGAGGCGAAATTAGTCTTAGCATACGTGGTCTATCTCGCAATCAGTTGAGAGCAACAGGGTTATTTATTACCTTCATTATCAACTTTTCATATACGATAATTTTCGAATCAGTCAAATACGAAAAGCCCATTTATCAGATTCAGCGAAGCTCCCTGCTCTGTTAGTTGGTATTTCCCCCGTGCAGGACATCGCTCCATCAGTCTGGTGGAAATACGTTATCGTAACACTTGATGAACGTGTGAATATGCGGCATGTGTTGATGCAAACACGTACCTTATCTAGACTTATTTTTTGCAGTTCAAATAACCTTTTCCTGAATATACTATACATGGAACTGTGTAGTTTATAACTATTTTTTGCGCAGCTCTCTAAATGCGCTGGTCCCACATGTTAATGTCTTCTCCTGTAATACATGCACTGTTACTAAAGGAGTGCGAGAAGAGAATTCTTTCTATCAAATTAAAACACTCCTGTAAGTGATTTTGAGATGGCTTCTGGGGTGGAATGTATTAGTCTACTGTATAACTGGTTAATTTGGCGTGTACTTAAGTTGGCGTTTTTTTTCAAAAAAGTATTTTCCCTGTATTCATTTTGGCGTCTGGAGCAGTCAGAACAACGCTATCTATATGTAGACATATTTTTATGCGATCTTTAATTTGGCGTTGATGGGCATTCGCCAAAAAAAACCAAATTAAAAACAACGCCAAATTAACCAGTTATACAGTATTTACCTTTACTGCTAAGGAAACTCCAGGATTTGTCTAGAATCTGTTCGGACAGGGGCTGGCAGGTTATTTTATAGATAAGATTAGAAAAATGTGTAAATGTGGAATTCTTTTCTTGAAAAGGAAGACATGAGTAAGAACGAGCAGAGCTTAGCCAATAAAATGTTCAGATAAAAAATATAAAATATTGCAAAGAAAGCTGACGTAGATTTGCATTAAAATCCATTTATTCAATTTCACATCTCCGTTTTTGCTGGCGTGTAGATGATAAGGTTTTCGATGTTGATTGTGAAGTATCTAGTCGCATTTTATAGACTTTGAATCGATACGCTGAGCATTGAGGTATAATCAAAGCAAATGTGACCATTAGCTTATGTGGAGAAAAGTAAACCGATATCTATGAAAGAATGTTTCTTAAGCGACAAAGGTTTCTAATTCGTTACAAGTTGCCCAAATCTAGATGGCGGAAACATATCTTATTTGCAGTATGACACTTTTGACGAGGTGAATAGAGAACCATACATAATTCCTATCGTGAAGGATGGCTTAACTTATCAACTCAAAAGAAAACTTCAAGCGAATTGATAAATCACCAATTTTCTTTCACTTGATAAAATTAGCATTCAACACACACGTGTCCGAATGTGAATGTCCCACGAGAGCTCAATCCCCTAAGTGCGCTCAGATTACAAGAGATTCCACCTGTCCTGATGCCTTCACATTCCACAAATCCACACTGCATCCCGCAGCAGGATGCACATTGGATAGATGGGAGGAAGTGGATATGGCAGTCTGTCCCAGGACGGCCATAGTTACAGTGATGGAGTACAGGTGGCGCACCTCGGGAAACCGCACGTCTTGTTAAGATAGGCAGAACGGAAACCAGCATAGAAACAATAGGAAGATAATGTTAGGAACATTTGGAGGTTTCCCTTCTGGCGAAGACCGCGTGTCGTTATTGAACAAACACACAGGGTTCCTTTTCCGTTGGTGAAGTGATTCCAGTAGAAACATCTGCAAACTTCACGAAAGGTTGGCTGAGTTTAGAAATTCGTATTCACATTTGATACATATTAGACAACCGCTCTAAGTCAAAAATTAGGTGAAGCACACACATCAATTATGACCCACGCAGCTTGTGAACCAAAGCTACTATCAGTTGTGAGGCCATCCATGCATCCATGCGGTCGTGCATTATGCCCGGGATGCTCGCACATTTAGTGCAGGAATTAAATGTCGCCACTGTCGGTGGTCATGTAAGAGCGGAACAACAACTTTACGTACATGTATAATACTTCTGAATATATTGCATTATTGTGAAAATATCTCATAGGTGTCAGACCACTGGCTGTGAATGGGTTAATCTTATAGTATGTTTCAAATATTGTCCTATACTAAACCGCACGTCGAAACTACCTGTGCGGTACGTGACTCGTGAAGTGCTGCCGTATTTAAGGCAATTAAATAGCATTAGTTTAAATAAGGAATTACAAATATTTGAGCCCGCCGAGGAGTCTACACCACTATTCACTGCACTCGTCCAAGTGCATATATTAAACGCTTGATTATGAATGCCTGTATCAACAAAACAGATGTCTGGAAATATAAACACACTTCCTCACACTACTGTGATAACCACATACACATACAGGCAGAGTAGGTATAGCATTTTAAATCATCATTACATCTATCTATGCCGCTCTACATATGTGTGGCCTGGTAAGCTAGTAGATGAAGTATGGCATAGGGGAATTGCTGTCAGTGAAGATTAAGGAGGGGAGCATCAGGGCGCCTATTTATTATCCGTGATGTATAATAGGTTTACCATTTGAATGATAATAATGTAATAATCGGAATCCATTCAAGTAGAATCAATTCATCGCAATCCGTGTTTCCTACTGTACGTTTTCATGCTGAGGTCGTTTCCATATATTCGTTGGAAACTTCATATAACCAAACAAGCTTATGCCAGGCTCATTTGTCAAGGAAACCGATTTACTACAAGAAAAATCGTCCAGAAGAAATTTAAATTGATGGAATTGTTCAGACTATTAGAGCGTAGTCTTATAAATCGATCATATTCTTCACAGAGGAAAGTATATCAAATTCGATGGGTAACCCCACAAAATTGATAAGTTGGGATTCGAGAAGCAATCTCATCCTTTTATATTAAGGATGAAAACTAAGTGACGGACGGTTTTTGTTTGTTCGTGTATCGACTTGATTTAATTCACATTGACTTTTGAACTCGCCCTGAATCGCGCAGCAAATTGATTCATTACTATTCTCTACTTGGGTTTGGAGTAGTATATGTTACATAAATGCCAGGTTTGTCTCCCAGCGGTCAGATCCTTGTGAAAGAAGCACATATGGTTAACTTTGGAGTGCTAACTTCAAAAAGTGCGGTACTTGAGACCTTGTCATATTGAAAAGATTTTATTGGTCTATTTAGCATTACTTCCGGAATTCCAACTCAGCTCAACTTGACTATTTCATTCCCAGATCAAGTTATCCGGATTCAAAGCAGTAAAATGCTAAGATCCCGTTTTGGTAAAGTAAACAATACGCTGACTGCCAATAACTTGCATAAAGGCCCGGTCAAATTCCATGAAGACCTCCGTGCTACCAACTGATCGTGGCCGATCATAAAGCTCCACCAGAGAGAGAGAGAGAGAGAGAGAGAGAGAGAGAGAGAGAGAGAGAGAGAGAGAGAGCGTTTTGCAGTTTGAAAGATTGCATATCTGACCTTATTATACAATGCGTATCAAAGCGTTTGAAAGCATATCTGACTGCATAATACATTACAATGTGGAGTGTACAGGGACCAAGCTCACACACGGTCACAGAGTCACAGCTATGCCATCACATTGGTTCAAAAGCTGTTCATGTTATTTTTTTCACAATTGTATTGTACACAGTTGTTGTGACATGTATAGTTGAGGATTTTTGATCGTGACCAATATAAGGATACAGCCATACACACATTCAACTGGAGCAGAAAGCTACACGTATTAGGCTCAGTTCATAAGCATTCATTTAAGCACACCTGAACAATGGCGAGTGTATTTTGTTGCCAATTTCCCCTAATCACTTTAAGTGTGTATACAACTCGGCATTCGGTAGGCTGACACCGTCCACAATAACAGCTTGCTAACAGATGGCTACATGCACCTTGTTCGTGGTCCATAAATTTAAGAAATGCGTTCCATTTAATGGCCATTTCCTCGAATATTTCAATTCATGGCTATTATGTCACAACTTTTGTGTAATCACAATTGTCAATTACAAATCTATATATACATAAATAGACATATACTTCTTTAAACTAAACACAGCACAAAGACAGAATGCAAATATTGGCATTGCACATCATCGCTCAGACTTCATTCAATTCATATCTCGTCCGATAGTGATGTATTTTGAAAACGGATTTATTTAATGCGAATGTCCAATAGTAACCCAGCCCTACTAGTCCAGGTTAAGTTTATAAGTGCCTGTGGAACAAGTTAAATGCCTCCCCTTCTTTTGGTACCCACCTTTTAGAAATTGATTTTAAAATCACTGTATTCAAAGAAGTTAACCCATTAATGCTCGCAGCGGCCAAAACCAGCCGGAAAATTTTGATGAAATTTTGTAGTCAAAAGCATATTCAGGAAAATATTTGATGGAGAAATATTTATCAGGACATTGTTAACAACTCTCATTCAAATGTTTTGTGAAATTATTCTTTATTCCAAAACTGTAGTCGAAAGTATCAGAGATCCAGACGACTCTTT
>OZ012696.1:36683072-36716242 GCA_963942565.1 Maea johnstoni
AGTTGTCAACAATTTAATAGATAGATAAAAAATAGTATACCACTAAGTACCTTCAAATGTGTTTTTATATCGTGGCATACGCAAAGTAAATCATTTTCGAAAATGTGACCCAATCACGGTCGACGAATGACAAATGCGGACCTGTGGTCTATTAATATCCATGAGCGGCGATAAAAGAAGATGTAAAGACGCCCATAGAGGTGTAAAAGGTACCTAATTCCGCAATGTGACAAAATAAAGAATATTTATTTCAATAGAAATATTCTAAATTATTTACGATTTTGATACATTCGCCCTAGCAGCAACTTTGCATTAAGCAATTACGAACAAATATGTTAATTTGACTGAATGACCAAAGTTCGTGGACAACTGCAAATGACATGCGCTTCAGCCGGTTTAACATCTCATCTATCAATTTCATATCTGTTAGCCGAGCTTCCTGAACTATTCGTACATAGGTTAGGTAGCCCTAAGTGTGTGGTCGCAGGAATATCTGTGTGCTATAATATCCTTTTCATTAAAAGAATTGCCAAACGAAAAATAAGGAGGATTTCTCTGATTCCTCCACCTGTTACAACTGCCAATTGTAATTGCCATGTTTGATTGTAAACCCACATTAATCAATGATTAAAGATAATTGGTTTCGCATCGTTTTTCTAGGGTTGTCCTGTCACTGAAGGATCAGTGATATTAATATTTCATATTTTCCATTCAATATAACTCTATTCTCTGAATGCAATTTAACTGCCAGCAGACTCCCCGCAGGGCATGTGAGAACATTAAAATGCAGATACCCCATGGAGGTAGGAACTTGGACCTTACGAAAGATATGAATGATCAAATGGTATAGTCTGATTTCCAAGTAAAGTGTGGGTTTTGATATTTTGCCAAAAGAAACACGACCAGATATGTTTATTAAGTGTGTCACTTCACATCACATTAGCCACTTGATAGATCTATCATTAGTCGGTATCTATGAGAGGTTGCCTATACAATAGCCATTTCTTTCTTTCAACTCAGTTTTCTGATATTCAAGTTGTAAAGATGAACCGGTTATTGTGTAGTGTTCTTTCTACCTTATTGTACGAATTTTCTTGAGTACTAGTTTGTCTGGTGGGCACATGTTGACTTGGATGCGAGTTGACGTGGAAGGAAACTAGGTTTCGAATATTACTTTTCCGCTCAAATATGGGCCTCATATTGTGTTAAGACATCCCTTTTTCTGAGCATCTAAAGCATTATTTGTCTAACTTATGCAAACTCGGAGGTACATGTTACTCAAATTGTGATAGCTCGGACACTTTGGTCCCACTTTGTCCGAGGTAAGGCTACCTGTTGATGTATAATATGTGAAAGCTGTTCCCTTTCTTGTGTGCACTAATAATTGTATACATACAAGGGTGTCTCTCGAAAGATGCTTTGTATGTAATTAACCAGATGACTATATTTCGTGTTTATTCAGTCATACCTGATGAATTCAATTGTAAGACATTTTGAGAAATGTTCTTACAGTTCTCGCACTAATCAGTATCCTTCATGGTTGTCAGCAGGTGGATATGTCTATATGCAAGACACCAACTGATTATAGCACTTCCGTGAAACAATATGCAGGATTTGTATTCCAAGGATGTGGAACTGCACTAGTCAAGACCCCATCGAAGCACCTTTATGAGTAAGGAATCATTAGACTCCTATGACGGCCTCCACACTTACCCGGCCATCACAGAGGGTCATGAGACTTCTGGGTATTACAGACACTGTCAACGACCTTCCTGTATGCTTGTAATGACACAGACATGCGGCCCTGGGGATGTGGCCAACACCAGTCCAGACTCTGTCGACGGTGTGCACATTGCATGTTCTCTAGAAGACTAGTCCAGCACAGCCACACTTAGAAATGGGGAGAGTTCCTTTTGCTCTGTGGATACTTAATAATAATAAAAATAATAATAATAATAATTGGAATTTACATAGCGCCATTTCCATTCATAAAATGTTCAATACTTGCAACTGGCGGTCGTAAAATGGAGAGTTCGATAACATGTTCTGTTCAGCATTTTCGTCTAATTTTAACATGAATCAGTTCATAAACATAGCAAACTTTACATAAAATGAATCCATCGCATGGTAAGCCTAGAGAAGAAATTTGTGAATGACTTGTTAAAGATAAATGAAAACTTATAACTGTAAGTACACATATGGGTGGTCTTTGAGGTGGATGTTATCGAATATCTCATCAATCTAATTATAACTAAATGAATATTAACAATTAAAGTATATTTATTTGATAAGATTTGAAATATTGTATCTTTGAATTACCCTATGACTAACGACCCTACACAATTCACAGCTCCCGCGGATTTTCTATTAAGAGAGAAAATGAAGCAAAGTCGGCCCTGCAGTTTTAGTCTAAAATTAAGAAAAGTCACGAACATATTATTTAATATAACATTCATCTTTAAAAACAAAAATAATTTCACACTCTTTCATGCGATTGGGCAGCATATCAGCAATGTGATAGCAAGAGAGGTATCTTGATTTCCCTAAAGTCATATTTAGAGTACATAAGGATTTTTGGAAAACAGATGTGAACGTTCAATCATTGACCTCTACTTCCCATGCTCTGGCCCAAACCATATTCTTCCAAACCTCTCTCGGGCATTCATGTGACTTAAAAATCACGTTCATAACTATGTCATACATGCCAAAGAGGGTTGCAATGTGACGTCACTCGAAAATTGGGTTTGCGGTGTTATTCATTTCCCTCTTCTATATTCTCATTAAAACTAGCGGCTCTTAATTTCAAAGTTTTCTTGTAAATACAGCCATCTTTTCTCACAAGAATGGTTCTGATGAATATCATTTTTTTCCCGTAGATGTAATTTTCTAATCTCATCCACCCTAGGCCCATAAAGCTAGTCTCGGTAGGGCAATATTAAGAAAATCTTTGAATTTATCGAGGGCTTCAATGTTGTTTTGCTTGAGGATCCATATCTCGGATCCATATGTAACTATTGGTATAGTGATACTCCAGTATTAATAAGGTTACATGTATACACGGTCAAACCTCCCCTCTTCAGCACTAGGGCAGAGGCGTATGTGCGTGTTTGTGTGTCACATACACTTCAGCTTCTTTGTAGACTTCTCATCACACAATCCCACTGAAGCTTTGGTACATGCGATATCTCTCGGGGATATCATTTACATTTTGGCTTCCGAATATTTATCTCAAACCAAGTGTTCCTTAACATGCAAAGAGGTTTAGAACGAATAACTCATTTCTTATATGATATACTTGCGAGCCTTTTTATTTTCATTTAGCACCTATTTCTACAGTATATCACGCGGAGCAATTATTGTGCTGCGGTGTGTAATAACACACCAACTAATAGAGCTGTAATGTATCATTGCGCCATCAATTATAGATAGGTGTCGTGGAGGACATAACGGACATACATTATTCAATGTTATCCAGACTCGTAATGAAGGTGTTCCTCTTTAATGGACGATACTCTGAGAACAAAAGGTTTATGTATTTCCTATGTATGTGTGTGAGGGGGAGGATGTGTATACATTATATATATATATATATATATATATATATATATATATATATATATATATATATATATATATATATATATATATATATATATATATATTGAGAGAGAGCAGTTATTCTGTCCAGTTAGTGTATGTGTATACATAATATATATATATATATATATATATATATATATATATATATATATATATATATATATATTTATATATATATATATATATATATATATATATATATATATATATATATATATACATACATATATATTTACAAATATATATATATATATATATATATATATATATATATATATATATATAGAGAGAGAGAGAGAGAGAGAGAGAGAGAGAGAGAGAGAGAGAGAGAGAGAGAGAGAGAGAGAGAGAGAGCAGTTATTCAGTGTCCAGTTAGACCTTTTGACCCGGGAATGAATCCTCCATTTGGTATACATTATTCGCTACTACCTTCCATGTAGTGTAGGGGAGCTCACCAGTGATCGCGATAGTGTTATCCCTCGGTTAAGATTATGCGATCTATGTTCTGAATACCGAGGTCCTCTGACCCTCTCTCTTGCATATGGTGAAGCTGGCGATGACGTCGGGGTAAACTGGTGGTTTTCCCTAGCTACTCCCTCTATTATATAAAACTAGTCACGATGTATCCTCTATATAACAGACAACAACGTGGTGATAAACGAGAAATCCAAGCCTCTCTTACAGTCAATGAAGTATAGAAAGTGAGTGCCCAATAAAGATGCCACACACATTTTCCACTACAATAGATAAACCTGCAAATCTAGCACCAGCAATGAAGAGCCAGGAGAGAATCCTACCGTAACTCTAGCACAGGAGTCAGTCAACACACATAGAACTCCACCTCAGTTATTCCCTCGATGATGCTCCTACTGTTTCTCCGTCTCTTTAGCGATATCTTTGCCACTGGAGTCTCTGAGGCGACGATGCTCGTGATAAATGGCTAGGAGTGTGGGTGTTAGAGAGCGCCATTACTGCAGGGTTAAGGTGCTGCTGGGCCGCTGAGGCACGATGCCAGAGGGAAGGGAGTCACGGGAGTGTTTAAGGCCCCAGTCACGACATCACATGCCGCCGAACAGCAGCAGGCAGATAGCCCGGGCCACTTATGCCGTGGCGCGTCCCTTACTAATTGATATTCCCAATAATGTTTACCCACAAATCAATTAGAGCGAAAAGCGCGCTGTTTGCTCCACGTGTTGGCAATAGGAAGCTGATACCGGGCCAGTCTGTCCGTCAATCCATGTTGCTATGCCTGTGCGTTAGCATTTGCCTGGATTCAATATCAGAGTGGATGTTTAACAAGAGCAGTAACAGGCCGAGTTATATCCCATATTTCTTCTCATATATTTCTTCCATGTCAGATGTTTGTCAATAACAGAGAGGTCTTGCGCGCTATCCCGTAAACTAGATAGAGATAGATAACACGTCATCAGAAAGTGTGGTGACGTCATCCACCTTTGGGTAGAGTAGGTTGAGGTCGTTCACGCTTTCTGAGGCACTGGACCTTGTTTTAGTCTGGTAGCCAAACCCAATATTTATAGTGAACCTAGATTTTTTTCTAAACGATATTTTCTCAATTGATGTTGGTACTAACTTTAAAAGAGTGTCCCCTTTCAGTATCTGCCGTCTGAACCTCAGTCATCCTAGAGCGTTTTAAGAAATTCAAGATGGCGTCTAAGTTAGCTGTCAATTCAGGGTATAAGCTCTATTTCATCATTTTCTCAATAACCATAATGAGGAGTTATGTTTCTAACTTGGCTGCTACTACTTCCTCAAACTTTTCTAGGGTCCATCAAGATTTACCTTAGTACCAGTGGCCAATTCAGCCTGGCACTGATATGCCAAGGTTGGCTTCCTCAAACCATTGCTTATAATACCACATATTTTCTGAAAGTGCTGTATTCGAGGCACTGTCTGTGATTGAAAGTCTACATCGCTCCACAGAAAATGAACTAAACTAAAGCAAAACATTTATCAATTATGTGGTAGGCTGATGGCTGGAAATGGTGAAACTCCTAAACCTGTACGCTTCCTGTTAAAGCATGACAGAATGTTCCTAAGGGACTATTAATTCTTAATCTTGAATTACAGAACCAAATGAAGAGGTCAGATAACATTGATAGTGGGTCATGATGAGAGGACTCAGGAGCGGTAAGAATCATCTGGAATAGATCGGACCTTTAAAAGAGAAGATAAAAATCACACTCAAATTTACTTTATTCCTTGCGCAATTATGCTTGCTAAAGTACAAAGAGGATAAATCTTTCAACTTGCCACCAAATAACAGCTTTTAAAGAGCATAAATTGAACATGAACATTTAAAAACAAGCTATTCTAGCATGCTTTGCAGCACCAGTAAGGCCCCAGCTGCTGTTTGTTGCAGTCTGCTGGGACATGTTTTATATGGCCTATCAAACATCGTAACCCTTACAATGCTGAGGCTATTTCGTCCCAAGTACAAGAACGCAAAGATTTCTGAAAATCATCGAAACCCTGTCATGTTGGTATTCATTAGAAAGCTCTCACTGAGTCCTCTCATATGAGTACCCATTTACCTGGGTTCCTGTCATTTTCAGCTTTTTTTCGATCATTTTGTTTTGACCAAAGTAGCCACCAGCAGCCTAAGGGTTAACATGACTTTATCAGGATTTAGTTATGATGACAACATTGAAAAGTGATGATGTATAATGTGAATATTTCATACATTTTGATTGAAAGCACTCAAAAATATTAATGTACTTAAATAAATGCCATAGACAATAAATATCATTTCTATAGAAAATTTAAAGAGAAAAAAGGGCGGGTTATAGCGATGGATTTCCACAAGGTGAGTAAATTTTCTCCTCGGTTGCACTGCAATTTATCTCCATTGTGCCCCGCTGTGGTATGAATGCAAAGATGCGAACTCTGCTCTTTTGTAACACACTATCCTACAGGCACTATTTACTCTTGCTTTCCAGCCGTCATTCAGGTAGTGGCTCCCGTCATCGCGATCAGTATTCCACTCACAACAGTCAAGAATAAGCGCAACTTCGATCAATAAAAGATATGATTGGCTGCCTGTGTATTTTGCCGCAAACCTACAATGTAAGTGCCAGAAATATGAATTTGTTTCCTGCAACTTGAGCTCAGCTACTTGCTTTTGCGGTTTCAACCCACATTTTTTTTTAATCGCACACAGGTGCAACAGGATTTTTATTTCTCCATAGTCACATAATAATAAGCGATAACAAATGAGAATATGTATGTCTTTTAACAACGAAACAACATAAGCATGGTCCAAATATTAAATACCTTAGGCGGATAGTTGGCAATCATCACCTTGTACAGTTTGGTAGTACTTAGTAATTTATAGATAAATCAGTTAGGAATTGTACAGATCAAAAATAGCAATTTTTATAGAAGATACCAACTACATTGTATGTTTGGTATTGTTGTCTTCTCTAAGGTCAGTTAAAAAGATGTCCCATGTCTCCTTTTCTGAGCAGTGCTTCTTGTAATCTTTTAAAATTTAGATTCTTTTGTAAACATCTTTTTAGATAACCCAGAATCATTTTAGAGCCTGTTTTCCTTTTATTGTATATTACATCTCTTACGCTTAAAATGATTACTTGTTGTCACTGTCTCCAAAGATTTTCTCAGTATCTTCTATTTTTAATCACATTATATGGTGAGATTTTCTCATTCTAGAGTAATGCTAAAACCAAAGCACGTACATTTCACCAATTGTTCTTTGGGATGGGAGCTTTATTGCTCGGTTAATTGGCTATATCCTGCCTGGGCGACGCGTTTGCTCAACCTTGATGGGTTGGCCAACACTGCCTTGCTCAGACGCCTGGGATACTAATTCTCTATGTTTTGGTACAGTAATGAAGCTACATTCGGAGAGTCAATATATGTGAAAGCTGACGCCTCTAGACATCTATAGCCGCATTCAGCTGAACGAGTGTTTAACCCTTACAATGCTGAGGATACTTTAGTCCAAAGAACAAGGAGGCAAAGATCTTTGAAAACCATCTAAACCCTATCATGTTGGTATTCATTAGAAAGCTCTCGTCGAGTACTTTCAGATGAGTACCATTTGCCAGGGTTTTTAGTAATTTTTCGTATTTTTTTGCATCTTTTTGTATTGGCCAAATTAGCCACCAGCAGCATAAGGGTTAAAGTCGAGATATTTCTAATAAAGGCCAAAGCATAAGATCTCGTTGTGAAAAACAATGCAATCCATCATATCTGCGTCATCTTACCACGTCCGATTCTCGGCCTTGCTACAGGTAGGTTTCGTCAAAACGGAGCAGACCAATTATTGCCATTATCTCCTTGTTATCTGAAAAAGCCTTTTCATGTTCATATAAACAGCATAAAAGCCGTATGAACTCTAATTGTTCAGTAGAAAATGACTTACGGATATGATATGGGACAACGCACTATTCACACATTCAAGGCACACAGATCAGTCTCGTTTTAAAAGATTATGGTGCGTATTCACGTGTGACACTTCCATTCCTTTCGAACTGTGAATAAAGGTTCCTTGTATACTGCCTTTTTTCGAAACCAGTGTTAAAACGGGGAACGCATTGACTTTTGAGTTGAACAAAGCGGCACCTTCCACAGGGTGTTTCTTCATAAACTGCAGTTTAGATATACACCATCAAAACCACCCACTGTCATTATCCTATCAAGAATTGTTGATCGATGCTAATCGATGAATGCATTTGTTATTTATGTCGTTACCACTAGCAGGTAAAGGAGGCCAAATTGTCGACATACCGTTCACCCATCCGTGCTTGTGGCAAATAATCGTTCATATGTACTTTATAAAGATATTGAAATATTTTCCTTTTTATTTACTGTCACAAGCTGTCAGCAATTACATTGCTTTTTTATTGTATTGAACGTTATAATGCATTGAGGACTATGTGATAACCTGTGGTTAAACTACAATGCAATGACGACGCATATGTACTTCATTTCTTTGAGAATTAAAAATAATATGTACTTTATTGGCTTTGACACATGTCATAAAATTACAAATCATGCAGAGCAATATTGACGAAGGAAAAATACTTAAATGATAAGCGAATAGCATTAGTAAACGCAGTGCCAAATGACCAAAGAACAGAGGGTTAATTAAACATAACATTAGAGAACTATATTGTGCTCGAGGTCCATATTCATAAGGTTGTCTGCTACCTGTTGGGTCAGTCCTTTATTTGTCACGTATAATTATCTGCCACCCCCCTCAAGACGCTTGCAGTGCAGGTAACATCAGGTAAACGAGCCAGGCGGAGATTATCCAAGTCTTTTCCATAGCATCGATTGGGACACCCATGGGTAACTTTCGAAGTAATGTTCCAAATATATCATATAGAGATTCAAAAATATCATGCCCGCAACTTTCCGGGATATATATAATCTCTTGAAACATGTCATCCCGTTCCTGTTGTACATAGACTTGGACATAGTAAGACTAAATGCTGTGTATCATCAAATACACCTAAATTGCATAGTGGAATAGATTTTTTAGTGGGCAAAATCTGGCCGCAATAGGGAGGCTCTTAACCCTTGTGAAGCTGAGTCTATTTTTGTCCAAAACAGGATGCAAATATTTCTGAAAACCATCTAAACCCTGTAATGTTTGTATTCATTTCAACGCTCCCGTGGAGTTCTCTCAGATGAGTACCTATGTCCCAGGGTTAGCACAAGAGCTTAACCATAACTTCGCTCTCGCATGAGTTCTCCAATCTGTTGGATATTTGCCACCAGACCAGATACCTTGCTTTACCACATGCATAACTTAGTAATTCTAGACTCTTGTGACATCTCGCATGCACATATCAACATTATCCTCCAGTTCTCATGCCCTAATCCTTATAGGGGTTCCCTATAGGTCTTTATTCCAAACGTGGGCCCACACTGTGATGTTAACTCACAATATCATCCAAACCAAAGACATAGACCGTATATGAAGATTAAAAACACTCAGGATTTATAGACAACTCCTCCAGTCTTTGACGAAACAGGGGTTTGGTCATGACGTCATCCATACCGAACATAATCCATCAAAGAGACAAGAGCTTCTTGACCTCATTAACATATTCTAGCTCGACCCAACTAAGTCAAAATATGAGCACACATTGGGATTCATAGGGAAAATATTTAGTGTATTTCCATATCATAAGAAGACCTCTCAGACAAGTTTTCACTACCAAGGGTAAAGTTTTTCACTAATAAATTCCTACTTTGTTCTCACCGAAAACAAGAATTGCACTTTTCTTTGCATTAAACTTGTAACGCGAATTTAGACAACCTCACCACCGTATTTAGCCCTCCCCGTGGCAGACGATAGGATGGAAGGTCATCAGCATTTCCAACAGGCGCCCTTGGCGTTCCAAAGATCTCACAGCAGAGGTTAGAATTCTCCAGAGTGGAGAGAAGGGAATTGATAAAAGCAGTGTATTTGCTAAGGTACATGACTGCCTGCCCTGATGGGTACCACGCCTAAGATAATACCAGCCGTATACACGACCCTGAATAGAGCGCAGCATCGGACATTAGGATAACACCCATAGAGCATGTGGCTGATATAGTATCTCTAACAAAAGAAAATATGTGACAGCGAACTGTCAATCGCAAACTCACAAACAACGCTCCTTTAAATACACGCATTAATCCACAGTTATTTCCAGAAGTCTAGAAGATCTAGAAGACGCTTGACATAGGAATGTTCAGGCAAAATTGAGGGGGTTAACAAAAGCACCCCTCGGAGAATAGTTGAGGTAGACATGGCCACTCTCCATGGCGTAGATTCCTGAGGTCTGCGGGGATGTAGCGTCTACCCTGATTGAAAATTGTTCTATTGCGTTGTTAGCAAGAGAGAGTCGACCCTTTGCATCTGAAGTGCACACGTGATCAGACAACTCAGATCATAATCTAAGAAATAGAAGAGTATCAGAAAAGTAATTCATTAGGATTTATCAAACAGGTCTGGAACAACAGTTTTCAGTCAAATATTTCTGTAAATATTGCTTTGCATTTAAAGTACCTCCATTTGTATCAGACTGTGTACTGTGAATGGGTTAATAACGTGACATATGCAATGTCCAGTGGCGAGGCTAATGATATTCTCGGTCGCACTGCCTGACTTGTGTTGTTCATGCAGTGTTCATCAGGGAACTGCAATATGCACCTTGACAGGGGATTTGAGGAAATGGTGATTGATCAAGAGCTGGTCTGGACTGCAGGCGGGATGAGGAGCCACGGACGCCGCTGCCGAGCAGCTCGGGGAGGCTGGCTATGTAAGCAGCAGATATGGGGGGTCCCCCTGCCCCTGCAATGACCTACGTACCTCTAGACTAAACCTTCTTATAACCATGGCTAGGTCACCTTCCTGAAGGGTAAAGTCCAAATGCATCTGTATCTCTTGCAAAGTGAACGGGACATCCGATTTTAAAATACCAATTCCTAGTTCAGATGCACATATTGCATTATCAGCATATCAATGGAACTGTAGAAGTCAAACTAATAAAAGCGAAGTGGCATTTGATGAGGGTATGTTTGCATGATTTCGTATTGCGTAGAGCGGCATTTCGCATATAAGCAGCATCTAGCCTTCCTGTTTATATGGTCCATCCCCATCCAAACAACGTACAGTCAAGCCTTTCACCTTTTACCACACTCGAGCAGCAACAGTTACTGTATAACTGGTTAATTTGGCGTGTACTTAAGTTGGTTTTTTTTTCAAAAAAGAATTTTCCCTGTATTTATGTTGGCGTCTGGAGCAGACAGAACAACGCCATCGTTATGTAGACATATTTTTTATGCGATATTTAATTTGGCGTTGATGGGCATTCGCCAAAAAACGCCAAATTAAAAACCACGCCAAATTAACCAGTTATACAGTAATACCTGAAATAATCAACTCATGCATTCTTTTCTCCGGCGGACATCTTACATAGCATAAACTGACAAGTACTCACCAGGTCTTAGATTCTCCGTGATGGGACGTGAGAAATAAACGACACGTACCTGAAAATATACAAAAAGACAGTTTTAGATTGGGTTTAAAATTCAATGCATTTTTATGGGAAGTCAATATGGGCCATCCAAGCCGTAGAAAAAATAAAATGCAAGTCAGTCAAAAAACGCAACACAAACCCGTGAGGATGGGTAAACGGGGATGTTCCATTCCATTTATCCATTTAGGAAAGTGCAGCAGTACGATTTATGCTATGCGCAGGTGTACATGTATTCTCATGTCATATTAATCGTTGACACGTGGTTATTTCTTTCAATAAGTTCCACACCAGGATTGACAAACATGTACACAACTCTATGGCATTTGAGCGTTTTATGTTGTGTATGCTGATTCGCGTGTTTTGTTTGATTGAACGTATGTTATTGGTCTACTGGCCACACCATATACCCTTTATAGTGAACCCGGAAATGTTGAGTACAGTAAGGTTGTATGATGGACATGTGTTGTAATCATCTTCAAGGAGCAAAAACTGCCGCATGCTAGGCTGCAAATGTTTGTAAATTGACATAATTAGCATGTTAACTAGGTCAAATCAAGAGATAGATTACGTTAGCTTCCGTTAAATAAACACTTCGATGCTTCCAAGTTGTGTCAAAGTAAGCATTTTACCTTTTTTCAGTTGAAGAGATACCCAATGGCTGTCAGAATAATTTTGATACTTGCATAACAGGACTAGTTTGCATATTGATTAGGTAAAACGTACCAAAATGCAAAAGTACAAATTAGCTTTCCAACACAATGGCTAAAATGTTGCATGTTAAAGTCTGATTATCCCTTCAGGAATTGCATGAGTAACTTTTAAAAGGAAAAATATGCCGAACACAGCAGGTTCAGCAGCAAATTTCCATTCTTAATATATAACATTATCGTGATCATGCAGTTAATAGCTTTGGATAAAATGTTCTTATCAGCATATCGCGGATTTACATGAAAGAAATATGATTTGAAGATATATGCTTCGAAGTTTAGAACAATCTCTAGGCATTTTTTAAGTGGTCTTAAATAAAACTGGCATTTTGGTACTCTTGACCTAACTCAATCATGCAAACTATCAAATGAACTTTCATGGCCTATGAATGTTTCCTTTACATGGAGAACTAAAATACACATTCTGACATAACTGGTAGTAGGTAGTTTCAGTGGTTATTTAAGGGAGGTTTGCATAATTTCTTGGTTTGACCTAATTAATATGCTAGTCATGCAAATTGTCCAAACATTTGCTGCATCATTCGACAGTTTATTAACCCTGTGGATGTGGATATCTCATTTCGATCGTAAAATATTACGGTACTTAACATTTCTGGGTTCACCTACTTGGCCAGAAGACTATATGTATTGTATAATGTTTCAGTAAGCTGTGATAGTAAGTTTTTGTATCTTGCGACATAGTCAATCAAGACTACTACTACTACTACTACTACTACTGTTAGTTGGAATTTGGATTTTTTTTACTTTCTTACTTTATGTAAGCCTCGTCTTGCCACGTCCAAAGCCGGATTGAATGTTTAATTTGGATATGTGTATACTTCGTAGTTCTCTAATACTGCTATTGACGTATGGCATTTTCAAGTTACATTTCTATTTTTGGTTATATTTCGGTGTTTTGTGTAGATAAACTCATTGTGGACTATCGTAAAAGTCTTTGTGGTGGAAAGTTTGCATTGTTTTGTTGGATCTTTCGTTTTGAGTTTCTTGTGTTTTGAGCGTACTACAGTTATTTCCGCATTATTTGCTGTTTGTGTTTTAGGTTTTGCTATATTTGTACATTTCTATTTCACTGAGAGATAGTCAATTAAAATATTTCTAATATTCAACATACTTCATAAGTAAAGTCTACTTAAAACCCCGAATGAAAGCCTAATTTCGACATGTAAATAATTTATTTTTTGAAGTATCCTCAATTATTTCATTAAGCTTGGTTATTCTCTTACCTCAATATGTATCAACCTCTGATAAAAGAATACGAATGTACATGTAAACGTATTTTTCAACTTTGACTGGGTGCAAATGTATGTGGGAATACATTACCGGTGCAATTCTGAATGATCGTTAACTAAATAAAGTGTACCTATAAAGGACTTATTCCCAATAGGTAGTGGCACGTTTGCACAGGCAATCAGTATTTTCTAACAATTGGATGATTCACAGGACAAATACTGATCCATCACTGCATAGAACCGGCTTATAGTAATCAATAGCATAAGTTAATGGAGAGAAATTAATGTGAGACTAGTACAAATACATCGAATAGCCAATTTCCCAACGTCTAAGTCAATGGGAAGCATAAACACCCCGATGAAAATCAGATTAAATCGTATTTAAACACCACCACGGGAGCCTATATCAATCTTCGCCGAGGAAATGGGAGGTCTATTAATCAATTTGCCATATTTGATATCATCTAATGTAATTATCATATGAGATAAAACCTGCGGTAATTAATTCTGGCAACACGTGCTGGGCGCTGTGTGCCTATGCCATTGCCGTTGCCGGCTGAGTGTACGGCGGCCGCGGCGGCGGCGCAATGCAGCAGCTAATTGATTGCAGTGACGTCCCGAGTAGTGCTTGGAAATCGAGAATAATCTTCTTACACACTGTCCTGCGCCGTGCCGCCTAGGTGCAGATAAATAATGTGGAATATGCACGGAATCAATAGAATTAGTCTCCTAACAATATATGATGCCAATCAGCAGATTAGGCCTCCGCCATGGGAAACTCAGCGTATAGATCTTGGGAGATTACCTTCATTTCTATCCTATAAGCAACAATTGTTCTATCATTATTGAACAGGCTTCCTCTATGGCCGAGTTATTGTTTTTGCACCCAAATAAGCTAGCAAAGTTCGGTTTAAATAAAATTGGCTACATTGTGATATAGAATTGAGTTTGCGTATGCACGTTTCGCGCTAAGCTCTTTTGTTAATCATCTTTTCGTTGCTAATCATCTTCCGAAGAGAGCGTACTCGCTCTGCTTGATTTTTTACGCAGATTTAATTTTGCGCACTCCAACAGCCGAGGGCGCGAATATCGGGAAATTAAACACCTGCCACAAAAACACTTGGGATGACTAGTAGAACTGTCTAGTGGCATCTACTCACTTTCCAGATGATAAAGATAAGTGCTGATGGTGAGTTGAGTCTGTTAAGTTATATTAGGGTTTATGCCAAAGTGAATTTGTCCTCTGACCTGTGATATGCTCAGTAACCTGTATCTATAGTCGCACACATGGTGTTACAACTCATAACAAAACATGTTGTTTGACAATCGAGAAAATCCTGTGTGTGGTTAGACACAAGAGTAAAAAATCCCTAATTGATACATATCAAATATTTCTATCGAGAATACCATTTTCCATACTAGCTACTCGCATATGAACGACGCAACGGGTGGGTTATAAGCGCAGTGAAGGTATAACACAACACGGCGCCGGATGGCCCATAATGGCAAACTATAAACGTAAACTATTAATCTGTAACAACTATAGAGGCACAGAACGAAAGGCCCTTGCTTTTAACAATTGCCTATCATGGATAATTCATGAGGCGATCAAAATGGCATTACTCGACGATATGATATCATTTATAATGTATAGCTGCTTCTTTAATAAGAGAAGTGACGTATATCGTGGTAGACTTCATTACCTATAAAATCTATAAAGAGAGAGAGTTGCCATCCTCTCAACGAGGTACTCTTCTTCCTACGGATCATCAGCAATACACCACTTGAGACACTTTGGTCGTATAGTGTTGTCATAATACTAAAACATGTTCCGCCACGTACGTGTCTACTATATATATATATATATATATATATATATATATATATACATATATATATATATATATATATATATATATATATATATATATATATATATATATATATATATATATATATGTAAATATATATATATTTATATCTATCTATCTATATATATATATATATATATATATATATATATATATATATATATATATATATATATATATATATATATATATATATATATATATATATATATATATATATATATATATATATATATATGTATATGTATATATGTATATATATATATGTATATGTATATATATATTTATATATATGTATATATATATATATATATATATATATATATATATATATATATATATATATATATATTTATATATATATATATATATATATATATATATATATATATATATATATATATATATATATATATATATATATATATATATATATATATATATATATATATAAAATATATGTGTGTGTGTGTGATGTGATATTTTCAAAATCGCATATTATATGTCTAGGGAGCAACCTTTATAGAAGCAATCTTCGTTTTTATTTACTTGAATTAACGACTATTAATAGATCATTCATCCGTTTATCAAAGTATCAAGAAAATTCATAGAATTCTAGATATTCTGTAAAAAGGATTTGCATAGAACTGAAAATCTTTTCTTTCCCTATACATTACGAATTATATCAATTCTAAGTGTGTTGTATTATGTGTTAGAATTATCGACCGTGTAATCCCACTTTCGATGAAATTGTTTTCGCTGAAAAAGATTTCTCTTGCGTTTTTCTTTTGACGTGTATTTTCATCCCGAATGCTGGATTAGCATTTATGACTTGCCGTGGATATGACAGCTCCACGAACCCCACCTCGATGACGATCCATCCTGCGAGTAGCAATTCATCAACATTCTCTTAAATATTCTATTAAGGAATATTGACAATATGATAGCTTCCATTTATTATTCATTTATGCATTTACTATTTAAAGTATCGATTTTTTCAATTATCATTCCACGCAAAACTTGAAAACGACGATTTTTTCTAAATGGTAATACGATAAGGCGCCTCAAGGGAATCTACATCCTGTCATTCTCAGAAGTAGGCAAATGAATATGAACGGTTTTCATGAAGTCGTGGATGGTGTTCCTAATCTTTATTATATCAAGAACGGATTGTGTTTTTGGTGGAATTTCTATCGCACTCTTTAAATCAGTAAATGCACAATGATACGGTGTTATTACCAAACGTGTTAAAGAATCAGAACCAACAAAAAATGTATGTTGTATGCAAGGATGGATGGATAAATGGGTGTATGTGTGTATATATGTATGTGTCTATGTATGTATTGTATGTAGGTATGTATGTACATGTATGTATGTATCTATGCATGTATGCAAGCATTCATGTTTGTATGCATGTGTGTATGTATGTATGTATGTATGTGTGTGTGTGTGTGCGAAAGGCAGAGTATATACTTCCTCTATTTTTATACAAGAGAGTGACTTTATAAGTCGGTCGCGAATATAAGTGTCTAATTCTGTCGACCGCTCAGCGAGATATGCCCTGGCAACCGGTCGATCGGGCGCTAGCAGACGACTGCTCGACTGTTACACAAATTGCAAATCTCTTCAGTATACCGGAGGAGGGCATAGTGTCAATCAAAACCTAGCCTTCAACTCTCCTTCAAACAATTTGCTAAGCCGTGTGACATTCTAAGGGTATTTTCAAAAATATGCTGGATCCAGACGACATATCTTAAGTGTATGTCTGGGCCAGTAAGAGTTGCTCGCAGCAGCAGCAGCAGCAGCTGTGGCTGACACGCCATCATTGCCACGCCATCATTGAGGCCGTAGAGTTCCAGCACTCTAACGACTGCCAAATACTGTATAACTGGTTAATTTGGCGTGTACTTAAGTTGGCGTTTTTTTCAAAAAAATAATTGTCCTGTATTTATTTTGGCGTCTGCAACAGTCAGCGGCCCTTAAAGACACTAAATCTGTATTTTTATGCGATCTTTAATTTGGCGTTGATGGGCATTCGCCAAAAAACGCCAAATTAACAACCACGCCAAATTAACCAGTTATACAGTACCCGGGTGCGAATCCCCCGCGTTCAATGATGTCCTCGACTGACGGTGGCCAGAGGTCTGGGGCCTGACCGCTCGCAGTCTCTCGACACTGCCAAGGGTATAGTGTTCAACATACTGCTTGAAGCATTCGTGTGAAAACTGCTAAGGATTAAGGGTCAGCTCGTGGTTTCCCTTGGGCACTCAGATCGTTCACTATATAGTTACGATTCAGCATTAAAATTGCAGTGAACGTGGCCATAGACGAAATTATGGGATACCACGACTAAAATCAGCTAGTGAACACGAAACTGACGGCCGCAAATGTGTGTGTGTGTGTTTATTTGATCAACAACAAAAATTCGTTATCGGTAAGTATCATAGATCGGCATTTTACGTGAGATGTTTCAGTTGATGTGTTCCTGTAACAATTCCTAACCCAGAGAAAATCTGCTGCAAGATGATAGGAGCAGAGATGAGAGGAGTGGAAGTAGTATGAAGATGGTGACACCGGACACAAAGAATAGGCAACATGGTTGAGGGTGGATCCGTGCGCCAAATAAATAGGGAGGCCGGCACACGGATCCATGTCTCATGGGGTAGTTATGGTTATGGCCAGTTCAGCAGTAATTCCAGCATCAGCATTGTCTCCGAGTCCGACAAGATGGAAGCATGTGGCCCCTTTTAAAGATGAACGTCCTTCCAAAATCAATCTATTTACGACATCATTACATATCATATTCTACCTGTTTTAAGCCATGCTCTGAGTTGCCGGCTTCTTTCAATCTCAGTTTGAACCTACGGTTCGAACGGACAACGCCCTCGGAAGCCGTTTGCCTCCAGATACCGAGGGTGGTGGTGTAATAGACCTGTCTATAAAGGAGATGTCGTGTGCTGTCAATATCTATTTTCCTGACCAAGATATTTCAATAACACAGTGTTACGTGGTTATGAAATAAACATGGCCTGAGCATAAAGTGTCCCCATCTCGCGCCACAGAGCACGCACTCATCCCTCCCAGCCAGCCGAGCAAACGACAGCAATGCTAGTCTTATAGGGCATGCAAAAAGGAAAAAGATGTTGTCATCTGCGGAAGTGTGTCGTTATTGGCGTTGCCGCATATGAATTCACGTTAAGGTCATGCGATATATGTAGCTACCTCATAGTTCAGTAGTTTATCCATGGCCACCTGTCAATATCACAACCCACTATATGTGTGCATATACATATATATATATATATATATATATATATATATATATATATATATATATATATATATATATATATATATATATATATATATATATATATATTGAATTGAATATTTATTGACTGTATCACTCAGAATACAAAATTACACAATTCAAATAATCTTTAACAACTCAATACACAAATAGAAATAAAAAATAAACATAGTACCAAACATAACAATAAACAGTGATGTATGCGCTGCCAAACATCCCTGTGGGACAGGAATAGGGGGCATCGAGAAACTCTGGGCATATACCGATAGTGCGTATTAGATAGGATGGCGGTCTAGGTAGCCATGCGAAAGGAGGTACTGGCCAGGTTAAGCAAGTTAGCTGATGCCAGTGCGCTTCCTAATAACAGTGTAGTACATTCTACTTACTGTATTAGCAATGATAATTCTAGCCATACTCATCTCATCATCAGTCACTAAAGGAATCGGTTTTCCTAATAACCACATTAGGTTCATACTCGGGTCATTATTAAGGGCACTTGACACTTTTGGACATTTAAGCGCTATATCGTCGAAAATTCTTATCATCATGTCATTGTTGGCAGGACACTGTAAAAGAACAAGCTTTGCGTCCTCTACCATATAGAGGTCACAATTTGTACATATTCTGTGACTAAGTGGTAACCCTCTATATCTGCAATCATCACCTTTAAGCCTACTGGAATGGCACACCAATCTGGCCATGATTTTGCATGATCTCATATATTCAGGATGTCTATCAGAAAGCTCCCACCAGGCTAGGTCGTTAGTTTTCGACATAGTCCCTACTAAGAGGTCATTCTCTCTCATGATAAGATTGGTGCTAGCCCAAAACGCATCCTCAATGATCAAAGCCCGTTGCCAGACCAGCTTGGACCACCCAGGCTTACTCATAAGGGGCACTACACCCATGGCCATATCTTGTAGCAAGGCCAGGACATCAAATCTAGCACACTCATTAAACATATCAAACATGGGACTACGATTAAGGTTACTCTGGCACCTTATCCTATCATTTATTAATTCTTCAAGTCTCGTCTTAAAAAATTCTGAAAGTACACCCCCACTATTTCTAAAGATGGTGAGGATGAAAATAATCTTCTTAACTGATATATAAGTCGTCAGTTTCATCCACCCCAGAACGAAATAGCTACTAGAATTTGGGGACCTTTGCGGGAAACGTTGGATCCTCCTCCCTGCGTATCTCTGAAATGCTAGAAAGTTTTCCTTGTCCTTCTCAGAGAGTACCCGAGTTCACATCCAAATAAAAAAGGGTGGGGCCAACAATGCTCCAGAAAATTCTATTACAAGTAATAATGTTGAGACCATTTTTTCTGATCCCAAGTCCTGATGAGGCATTAAGGGTCCTCCTACCTTTACTAGTTTTTTCCAAAACACGTGATTCGTCTTCAGGGAAAAGACAGGATTTAACTCCCACGTGGTCATAAGATGCCTTTTCCTTAACTCTGGAAGTACCTAACTTAAAGACACAGTTGGCAGAATTAGCGACATGCTGACTATTGTTCTCGCCAAAAACGAGAACGGCCGATTTATCAGCGTTGAACTTAAAGCGCCATTTTCTACCATACTCAAGAACTATGTCATGAACTCTGTCTGTTCTGCCCTTGGAAATGGTGGCAGTAGCCAGGTCATCAGCATAGCCAGCTGGTGACGAGGGTATGCCGTGGATCGAGCAGCAGAGCTTAGATTCCTCTAAATTGATCAAAAGTTCATTAACAAAGGCAATATATTTAGAAAGTGAGAGGAATCCGCCCTGATGGATCCCGCATCCCATAGGGTACCACCCGGACGTCTTCCCCTCAATCATAACCTTGCAGACAAACCCTTGGTAAGTCCGATACATAAGCCTCCAGAGTTTCCCCTGGACCCCTAGTTTATACAGCTTGAAAAATAAACCATCTATCCAGACCGTGTCGAACGCCTTGGATACGTCAAAATACAAAACAAATACGTTCCAATTGGTATCCAAGGCGCTCTACACTGTCTCCTGAAGGACCAGGGCCGTGTGTAAGCAACCCTGCTTTTTACGTCCCGCACCCTGAAACCTCGAGATAACTCCGGTCTCGACCCACCATTTCTCGAAACTTCCCCAGAGCAAAAATTCGAAAAAACCTTATTAAAGTTATTTAGTAAGGTTATGCCCCTATAACTATCAGTGCTAAAACTGCACAAATTCTTCCCTTTATACAGGGGTATTTGTATGCCAACCCTGAAGCTAGTAGGGACATATTCAAAGTTTACCACGTGATTGAACACCAACATAAGAGCTACCTTATATATATATATATATATAAATATATATATATATATATATATATATATATATATATATATATATATATATATATATATATATATATATATATATATATATATATATATACATACATTTATATATATATATATATATACATATATATATATATATACATATATATATATATATATATATATATATATATATATATATATATATATATATATATATATATATATATATATATATATATATATATATATATATATATATATATATATATATATATATATATATATATATATATATATATATATATATATATATATATATATATATATATATATATATATATATATATATATATATATATATATATATATATATATATATATATATATATATATATATATATATATAGATACAGTACAGACATTTAATTCCTGCACCAGTCAACCGGACGTCTGCCAGTGCCTGGTTGTACAAACACCAAAGGCTAACATGTCATATAAAAAAGCCAAGCACATCAATGATCCAAGTAGCTTGCAAATCAAAGTACGTTCAGTTGTGAGGTCATCCATGCATCCATGACCAGAAAACTGGGTGGAAATCGGTCATGCGGTCGTGTATTTTGTCCGGGCTGCCCATGCATTTAGTGCAGGAATTAAATGTCGGCACTGTAGATAGATAAATAGATACTAGTATATATATATTTATGTATATATAGGTATGTATATATAGGTAGGTATATATATTTATATTTATACATTGTATGTATATATATATATATATATATATATATATATATATATATATATATATATATATATATATATATATATATATATATATATATATATATATATATATATATATATATATATATAGACAGATAGTTAAGTAGGTAGGTAGGGAGATAGATGTTCTATCCTTATCATTTTGTCTTATTCTCGAAGGGAATCCTATGAAAATCTGAAAACAACACTTTCAGTCCATTGCGTTCTCTGGAACACGAGATTCGACCAAGATGAATCAAAAGTTATTTCATGAAATGATGGTTTTTGATGGAGTTGCTTTTGGTCTCAATGATAGAGCAAGATGCAGCGTGATTGCATAGCTTGCTGTTGCTAGGCTCAGAACCGACGTGGGTAGCAACATCTGCGCAACATTTTATCTACATTCGTCAATCTCTTGCCCATTATCCACACTCAAAGAAAGTTCATTCTAATCGAAACTATTCCGTATCGACTCCATTAGGTAAATCCCCGATCCCTCAAAGAGGAATTGAACTGACTTTTGACATGTGTTCTATGGGGTCGATATCAATTTGCGATGTGGCAATTGCTAACAAAGTGCGGCGAGAATGGTTGGTATGATATTAGTTGGTTAGATAGAGCGGCGTGTGTTGAGGATCGCTCTGGGGAGACCTCATTGATCCACGCAGGTAATTATCAGCCCCCCTCTAGGAGGTGAGTCCTGATCAGGCCTGCATGCACCAGTTATGTTGCTCTATGTTTGTATCAGTTAGCTAATCACCCAATAGTCCAGTCAATCTACGCTGAAAATGGCCTAACCTAGAACAAATTGCTACAGAAGGTTTTTTTGCTTTGACTGGTTAATTGGACCTAGCTAAACATTATATCAAAAGTTTCCCGAAAGTAACCCCCCCTAAGTACCCTAATTTGCATATTTTCACCTAAAAATGGCCGAAAACATATGATTTTGGGGATCTCTTCAGCATTTTTTTGTTTTTGAGAGTTGAACCTCCAATGTTGGCATGTATGTACTACAGATGTTGTTTGACATTACTATGAAAAAATATTTTCCGAAAATGTATCCTAGAGGTCAAATTTGGGACAAAAATGTTTATAAAAGTGCTAAAAACGGACATTTTTTGCAACGTTGCTGACGAAAGAAGCCACCCTACAGACTCAAAAAAGATTTTAACACCAAGGTTTAAGATTAGAAAACTGCCCTAGATTGTACTAAGCCCCAAAAAACTAATATCGGTATAACTTGGTACCACTTTGGGGGACCACCAATAACCCTTATATTTTGAAAGCCCTTTAACCCCTTTTTATGCCAAATTGAACAATTCACTGATTTCAGGGCCTTGTATTTCCTGAACTAACCATCATATAGCAGTGATATCATTAGGTCTCAATGAGTATGTTACATAGATGCTGCAGAAAGAAATATTTATTTTAATATTGACCCTTTGGTCAAACAAAGTCATTTGAAAATGGCCATTTGACCTTCGCTAAGGAGAGTTTTGGTTATTCACATCACATATTTCAGGGCCTTGTATTTTCTGGACTAACAAGCATATAGCAACTGAATCTTCAGGTCTGAATCAGTATGTTACATCAATGCTGTAAAAAGAAAATATAATTGTGATATTGACCCTTTGGTCAAATAAGGTCATTTGAAAATGGCCATTTGACCTTTGATAAGGAGAGTTTTGGTATTTTGCATCAGTTGGGGGGAGGGATTGCGTAAATTGGTACCAGTTGGGGGGACTGCAAATTACCCTTATATTTTGAAAGCCCATGAACCCCTCAAGTACTTGCTTAATGGACATCTGCAGCTGGTAGCTGTTTTGAGATATTGAGCTCCCAAGGTACTAGTACCGGGTATGTCCCTTTTTATGCCAAGTTGGACAATTCACAGATTTCAGGGCCTTGTATTTCCTGAACTAACAGGCATATAGTTGCTAAATCCTTGGGTCTGAAGATATATGTTACATAGATGCTGCAGAAAGAAAATACAATTTTACTATTGACCCTTTGGTCAAATAACGTCATTTAAAATGAGCATTTGACCTTTGCTAAAGGGAGTTTTGGTTATTCACATCACAGATTTTAGGACCTTGTATTTTCCGACGTAATCAATAATCATACAGCATCCTCAGGTCAGAACAAGTTTGTTACATTGATGTCGTAAAAAGACAATATGATTAAAATATTGACCCTTTGGTCAAATACGGTCATTTGAATATGGTCTTTTTACCTTAGAGAAGGAGCTAATTGCTCTAAATGTACCGTGCCAACATTTAATTCCTGCATTAAATGCATGGGCAGCCTGTGCACAACACAATACACAACTGTACCCCTGATTGCCACCCACTTTCCTGGGCATGGATAACCTCACAACTGAAAGTAGCTTTGAATCACAAGCTACGTTGGTCAATGATGTCCTTGGCTTACTTTTTGACATGATATCCATGGGTGTTTGTACAACCAGGCACTTGCAGACATCCGCTTGATTGCTGCAGGAATTAAATGTCTGCAGTACTTAACCCTAGATAAACAATATTTTCAGGGCAATGCAAGTATACAATAGGCATAATGTATAGGGGTAGACAAAAAGGGTTATTTGAAAGTACCTGTTTAATCATAAAAAGATACATTTTGGCTATCCTCTCAGTTTATGCAGATCAATATCTTACAACTTACTATAGCAGTTTTTTGAGGGCTATATCTAAAAGCATGCAGTATAATGAAGTATGTTTTTTTTCTGATCATTCTTCTTATCAAAAATAAAATTTGAAAGTGACTGTATGGGCTGGATCCAAATTTTTGACCAATTGGTCGCATTCAGCGAGTCTGCAAATGAACCTATTTTGGAAGCACTTGATCATCATTTCAATTTTTGGACAAAGTAGTTTGGTATCAGAACTTTTAACAGGTACCATGATACATTATGTGAGGGTATAAACAGTATCAAATATATAATACATCTAAGACATATTGATCTGCAAAAATTGATAAAATCAACCGAAACATATTTATCATGGTGAAACAGGTACTTTCAGATGGCCCTATTTGACTAAAAATTGTCATGAAAGGGCCATCTCCCCTGGCAGTATCCCTACTCTATACTTGCATAGCTCTGAAATAGATTAAGTACATTTTGAGAAATTGGCCATTGAAAATTGAAAAAATACTAGTACCGTATTACCCCACGTACGACCCGCACCCCCTAGATAATACGCACCCCGTCACCAAGTCCCTCTCCTTATGTAAAATACAATTCCCCATTTATAATATGCAGGGGGAGTTGGCCGGCCATTAAGTGCAGAGAGCTATATGTCTGCCCTGGTCTTTCAGCTGAGAGGAGCGAGTCTAGGACAAATAAACAGGACACAATTACAATTTGATAAGGATTTGTGATGGTAAATTGTAATTGATACTGATTTGTGCCCATTTGTTGACATCACTCGTCAAAAGAGCAGACAACAGCTCGTGCCAAATCTGCTCCCCTGGTTTATCCGTATCAATTTCAATTCACCCTCCCGAGGCCCTTTTATCCCCTAATTATTACGTTATCAAAATCCAAATATGGATGGATATGCCGTACTTTCCTCCCTGGGGTACTTAAATGGTGTTTTCCAACCCTGCCCCACATGTTCCCACACCCGTGCCATCGATGTGAAAAAGTTCTGTTTTATGTACCTGTTGATAACACGCACCCCCTCCTTGACATAGGTGCTGCACTGTATAAAAGTGCGGGGTAATATGGTAACCAAAATGCGCCGTATCTAAGGTCAAATGGCCATTTTTAATTGACCTTGTTTGACCAAAGGGTCAATATTATAATTATATTTTATGTTTACAGCATCTTTGTAACATATTGATTCAGACCTGAGGATTTAATTGCTATATGCTTGTTAGTTCAGAAAATACAAGGCCCTGAAATCTGTGATGTGAACAATCGTAACTCTCCTTAGCGAAGGTCAAATGGCCATTTTCAAATGACCTTGTTTGACCAATGGGCCAATATTAAAATAAATATTTCTTTCTGCAGCATCTATGTAACATACTCATTGAGACCTAATGATATCACTGCTATATGATGGTTAGTTCAGGAAATACAAGGCCCTGAAATCAGTGAATTGTCCAATTTGGCATAAAAAAGGGACATTACAAGAACCTTGGGTGGTCAATATCTCAAAACAGCTACCAGGTGCAGATGTCCATCATGCAGGGACTTGAAGAGGGGTTCCAGGGCTTTCAAAATATAAGGGTTATTGGTGGTCCCCCCAAATGGTACCAAGTTATGCGGTCCCCCAAACTGGTACCAAATAACCAAAACCCTCCTTATCTAAGATCATATGGCCATTTTCAAATGACCTTATTTGATCAAAGGGTCAATATTAAAATTATATTTTCTTTTTACAGCATCTATATAACATAACTATTCAGATCTGAGGATTTACCTCCTGGGTGATTGTTATGTCAGGAAATACAAGGCCCTAAAATCATTGGTGTGAATAACCAAACGTTTCTGATTGGAGGTCAGATGGCCATTTTCAAATGACCATATTTGACCAAACGGTCAATATTACAATTATATTTTCTGTTTACAGCATCTATATAACATACTAATTCAGACCTGTAAATTCAACTGATGTGTGATTGTTAGTTGATTGAAATACAAGGCCCTGAAATCTGTGAATTGTCCAATTTGGCTTATTGGCCATTTTGAATTTATGCAAATTAGGGCCCTTAGAGGGGGTAACTTTCGGGAAACTTTTGATATGATGTTCAGTTAGGTCCAATGAACCAGTCAAAGCAAAAAAACTTTCTGTAGCAATTTGTTCTAGGTATTTCATAATTTGACTGGACTACAATGCCAGTGGTAGATCTTGCAGTTGACAAACCTTCAAGTCATTAAGTAGTACACTGATGCCTGACAGGTCACGTGCTTTAACTGAAGATTTAAATATATGTTCTTTTATAACTCGAAAGAAGCAATTCGAACAATTTATCATAATCGATCATTTCTCCCCTTTCTTGCACTTTGATTAGAATTTGAAACTACTTGACCATTTCCCACGAGACATCATAGAGGAGTTGTATTCTTTATACATTTAAAATAGCCAATTCGAATGATCTATCATAATCGGTCATTTCTCCCCAGATATCATAATTACCAATCATTGTATGTTGACCATTTCCCACTTGATACCACGGAGAAAATTATTCTATACATTCGAAATAGCCAATTCGAAGAATATATCATAATCGATCTGACATTGTCCCCCTGGTCTCATAATTGCCAATTCTTGTAATGCGTAAGGAATGCATTGATAGTCCACAATTCTTGTAGGGCGTTTTAATGAATGCATTCATAGTCCAGTGTAGGTCCAGATTCCCGTCCCCAAAGACTGCAGGCTCGGTGCCAGAAA
Organism: Maea johnstoni; assembly: GCA_963942565.1. Taxonomy (NCBI): domain Eukaryota; kingdom Metazoa; phylum Annelida; class Polychaeta; order Spionida; family Magelonidae; genus Maea; species Maea johnstoni. Next base: position 36,710,290 of record OZ012696.1, read on the forward strand.
CAGACTTAAATCTTATTCAAGCTCTTGAACAATACGCTCAGCAATGAGGAATATTTTAAAGCTAATGACTCCCAGGCGCTGTGGGTTACAGATAAAGGAGCAGGTTGTCCGGTGAATGGCCTTTGTCTGAGTTGGAAATTCATGTGCCAACAATTATGACGATTGCGCAGAAAACCCGCTTAACGGCTCTAGCCTCGGAGGTCCGATAATTGGTGGGGGATTTTGCCATCTCTGCGTCCACGGCGATGATCAGATTTGAAACCATGGTTATTAGGCAGTGATTAATGCCAGATATTCACCTGCTGGCTCGTACAGTATGCTGCCCAATACACGACCTCGATAGGCTGCCTCTATAGCCCAGCGATCTAGGAAGCTGACAATAACTGATTGCTGTCAATAAACACGTCAGGAAACCAGGGTTCTAATTCGGCTCGAGGCGTGATAGACAATTGCCAATGACTTCTGATTAGTCTGTGGTTCTCCCTGGCCACTCTAGTTCCATCCAAATGACTAGTTGATGTGTGTTTCTAAACTGTCCTTCAACAGGATTTTAAGTGCTCTGTTACTGTTTGCAAACATTTCATTTGGTATGTATAGACATACAACATAAAAGTCACTATCCATACTGCTTGAGGTAAATAATTTTAGATTTTCTATTCAATCAAACATTCCTGTAAGATATATATGTCACCCCATAGCATTTATATTAAGCCTTGTATATCCAATGCCACTGAATTGATGATTTTGCTGCAGTATAACATCAACTATTATATTTCATTATATGTCAGGCATACTTCGGATTGTTTCAATGTCTCTTATCTTAAGTTCTATAAACATTGAGTTATTGTCTTAGGGTCATTCCATTTCAGTATATGAACTCATACATAGCATCCGTGCGATATGCAAATTTGGATTCAGCATTTTAGTCTTTTTTCTATCATAATTTAGGTTGGGCATAACTAGCCATTTGTGAATGGTGGAGGTACTTGAGTGGTAACTATTTTCCACCAGGTCTTTGGAAAAAAATATGCCTCTAGCCAGATTCAAAAGAGACAGTGGCAAGAGACAGAGAGCAGCCAGTGACAATGCTCTAGCTGTGGGGGCAGAGCAGGCACCGTGTGCACAGGAAACACTCAGTCTGAGGAGCGGTGAGAGACAGTGAGCAGTCAGTGGCAACGCTCTAAACCGCCCAGCTGTGGGGGCGGAGCAGGCACAGTGTGCGCAAGAAACACTTACCATGAGGAGCGGTGAGAGACAGTGAGCAGTCAGTGGCAACACTCTAAACCGCCCAGCTGTGGGGGCGGAGCAGGCACAGCTGTGCGCAAGAAACACTCACCATGAGGAGCAGCTAGAGGTAATTGATGAAAGTGGAGCCCTTAAGAGGTCTGCTCTGACGTCTGGGAAGGATCATGACGAAAAGCTTCATAAATTCCCAATAAAGATGTGACATGTGTAGTAGTCCAGCCATATAGCCATATATGAGTGACAGGGCGGCAGCTGGGTAACGCCACACTACTAGGTGAAATTAGAGGTTACCCTCCCTACCATAAGTGTGGGTGTGTGTGTGTATATATATATATATATATATATATATATATATATATATATATATATATATATATATATATATATGTGTGTGTGTGTGTGTGTGTGTGTGTGTGTGTGTGTGTGTATATACATGTACATATAATGTTGCAAATCCATACCTAAACCAGGGTAAATCTCTGTAAAAGTCTTAGAATTGAGTCAATTGACATAGGGCAAGAATTGACGCAATTCACAGTAGCCCATGGGACAGACCCCAGCATTGTTCACATTGTGAAGTAATGTAGGACAGAGTACATGACTACGGACCAGATTCAAAGAGAAGTCATGACTTCCAGGCCAGTAATATATCCATAAGTAGGGATGTGAATTGGTGGGAGCATTTAAAGGCCACCATGCATGTATTTGATCCTACTACTACTACTACTACTACTACTACTACTACTACTACTACTACTACTACTACTACTACCAATAATAATAATAATAATAATAATAATAATAATAATAATGATTATAATAATAATGATAATAATAATTATAATATTGATAATAAAAATAATAATAATAATAATAATAGGCCTAATGATAATAATAATAATAATAATAATAATAATAATAATGATAATAATAGTAATAATGATAATAATAATAATAATAATAGTAACAAAAAAACGGTCGAGCAAGTGGACATGATATAAAACGACCAAGCCTCGCTGAAACGCCTGTTTTATCATTGATAGTGTACATGTATTCTACGTATTCGACGTCCCTCTTGATCACAAAGCGACTGGACGAGATTGTCTGGGTGGATTGTGAACTATCTCATGTAGGGCCAAGCATCCACTTTGTCTAGACGGTAACTGATGTGTTTAGGGGCACGCCGACTAATAAGCCACTATTAAATGACAGTGGGAAATCGCTTGATAAACGGATCAGCTTTACCCAACAAGGTCAATATTGCAATGTAGTACTCAATTGCTATAGTCAGCATCTACTCAACGTTAGATTTATGGATGAGTTTGCCTGGTTGATGATGGCTATAGATTCGCAATGTTGAGAAGATTGCGTTTAGTTAAACCCATTGTTGTTAATAGCAAGGCTATAGTAGATGATGGCATATCTCTCTGCCCTCCATCAGCGTATGTCAATCAGTAATGAGACAGGAACCCACAGCCAAAGTTAGATTGCCCTCTCCCAGTCTGCAGAAACAGACCCAAGGGACCTTAGAATGGTAATGCGAAACTGCCATGTATACCATTAATCAGGATCACATAGAGATTCGAACCGACACATTGTTCGTGGAAAAGTAGTAGTAGTAGTAGTAGTAGTAGTAGTAGTGTGTTTATTTAATGTTCTTTTTATCGTATCATCCAATATTCACTTCCTATCCTATAGCATCGTATGTGATCTGTTTATGTTCTGTACCGTGTCTGCTTTTTATAATAGTTTAGTTACAGTCAATAGATACGATTCTTTGTGAATTTCGTATATTGCAAAACTCATAGATACATATCTATATCTATATATTTGTATCTATCAATCTATCTATAGCTATATATATATATATATATATATATATATATATATATATATATATATATATATATATATATATATATATATGTAAGTGTGTGTGTTCGAAAGCAATATAAAGGTAAAAAAGGAATTAAAAACCAACATACTATGAATTAAGTATTAAACACAAAGGAGGGAACTCCCTTTTGTTGCTCCGTGGCACTAGCAAGGCATAAGCGAGCCACCGAGCAGAGAAAACATAACTGAAATAGCATTGTTAACCCTTTACTGCTCGCAGCTGCCAAAGTAGCCGGACAATTTTGACGGAATTTGCCAGGCAAAGGCAAAGTTTGGAAAATATATGAAGGGGAAGTGTTATTCATAACTCAACAAACAACTCTCCTTTGAATAGTTTGTAAAATCACTCTAAGTTTTAAAGTTGTTGTCAAAATTATTATAGATACATACGACAATTTCTAGGTAAACTCGTAAGCGTTAATGGGTTAAGAAAGCGGAAACTTCCTGTGCAAAAGCCGCCTGTCCGCTACCCTGAGCTCCAGAGGATAGATTTATGATATGTTGGTGAGTTAGAAACACGGTTCGGCTTTTCCAGTGCAAACACGATGGCGGCATCCGTCATCATCAGCTTCACGAAAAATGCGATCTTTTCCCCAGAGAACACAAACTGAATTTTACAATAAATGGCCTAAGTGGGAGATTTATGTCGGCGTTCTGATTAGCTATCGCGTATACAGGCCGACCTTCTCTATTAGTATCCTAATTAAGCTAATAATTTCGCCTCGCAGATAATCCCTTGACATTTTGTTTTAGCGTACTCAAGAGGAAATTAACGTATCAAAGTGATTGGCTTCTACACTGCAACCACGTGGCAAGTCTTTATATGCGAAACGGGTTTAAGCTACACACCATAGACTGCAAGGATATTGGTGGAGAAAAGTGGAGTACCCGACGAAAACTACCGCCTAACCCAGGATCTTGGCAACGTTCTCATATGCCCCGACCGGGATTTGATTCCAGCAAGTGGTTGAAAGACAGCGCACTGTCAAAGACAACGTCTTAGGCCACTCGGCTATTGGAGAAGGCATTATCTTGTTTACTTTTAGGGCTCCTGTGAGGCGCTTGTTTACCTAAAGGGATCCTGTAATGCGCTTGTTTACCTTTAGGGCTCCTGTGAGGCGCTTGTTTAACTTTAGAGCTCCTGTGAGGCGCTTGTTTACCTAAAGGGATCCTGTAATGCGCTTGTTTACCTTTAGGGCTCCTGTGAGGCGCTTGTTTAACTTTAGAGCTCCTGTGAGGCGCTTGTTTACCATTAGGGATCCTGTAAGGTGCTTGTTTACCTTTAGTGATCCTGTGATGCGCTTGTTTACCTTTAGGGCTCCTGTGAGACCCTTGTTTACCTTTAGGGCTCCTGTGAGGCGCTTGTTTAACTTTAGAGCTCCTGTGAGGCGCTTGTTTAACTTTAGAGCTCCTTGAGGCGCTTGTTTACATAAAGGGATCCTGTAATGCGCTTGTTACCTTTAGGGCTCCTGTGAGGCGCTTGTTTAACTTTAGAGCTCCTGTGAGGCGCTTGTTTACCTAAAGGGATCCTGTAATGCGCTTGTTTACCTTTAGGGCTCCTGTGAGGCGCTTGTTTAACTTAGAGCTCCTGTGAGGCGCTTGTTTACCTAAAGGGATCCTGTAATGCGCTTGTTTACCTTTAGGGCTCCTGTGAGGCGCTTGTTTAACTTTAGAGCTCCTGTGAGGCGCTTGTTTACCTAAAGGGATCCTGTAATGCGCTTGTTTACCTTTAGGGCTCCTGTGAGGCGCTTGTTTAACTTTAGAGCTCCTGTGAGGCGCTTGTTTACCATTAGGGATCCTGTAAGGTGCTTGTTTACCTTTAGGGCTCCTGTGATGTGCTTGTTTACCTTTAGGGATCCTGTTAAGCGCTTGTTTACCTTTACGGCTCCTGTGAGGCGCTTGTTTAACTTTAGAGCTCCTGTGAGGCGCTTGTTTACCATTAGGGATCCTGTAAGGTGCTTGTTTACCTTTAGGGATCCTGTGATGCGCTTGTTTACTTTTAGGGCTCCTGTGAGACCCTTGTTTACCTTTAGGGCTCCTGTGAGGCGCTTGTTTACCTTTAGGGCTCCTGTGTTGCGCTTGTTTACCTTAAGGGCTCCTGTGAGGCGCTTGTTTACCTTTAGGGCTCCTGTGAGGCCCTTGTTTACCTTTAGGGCTCCTGTGTTGCGCTTGTTTACCTTAAGGGCTCCTGTGAGGCGCTTGTTTACCTTTAGGGCTCCTGTGAGGCCCTTGTTTACCTTTAGGGCTCCTGTGTTGCGCTTGTTTACCTTAAGGGCTCCTGTGAGGCGCTTGTTTACCTTCAGGGATCCTGTGATGCGCCTGTTTACCTTCAGGGATCCTGTGATGCGCCTGTTTACCTTAGGGCTCCTGTGAGGCGCTTGTTTATCTTAAGGGCTCCTGTGATGCGCTTGTTTACCATTAGGGCTCCTGTGAGGCGCTTGTTTATCTTAAGGGCTCCTGTGATGCGCTTGTTTACCTATAGGGCTCCTGTGAGGCGCTTGTTTACCTATAGGGCTCCTGTGAGGCGCTTGTTTATCTTAAGGGCTCCTGTGATGCGCTTGTTTACCTATAGGGCTCCTGTGAGGCGCTTGTTTATCTTAAGGGCTCCTGTGATGCGCTTGTTTACCTATAGGGCTCCTGTGATGCGCTTGTTTACCTTTATGGCTCCTGTGAGGCGCTTGTTTGCTTTTATGGCTCCTGTGAGGCGCTTGTTTACCTTTAGGGCTCCTGAGAGGCACTTGTTTACCTTAAGGGATCCTGTGATGCGCTTGTTTACCTTAAGGGATCTTGTGATGCGCTTGTTTACCTTAAG
>OZ012696.1:36716442-36718942 GCA_963942565.1 Maea johnstoni
CTGGGAGAAACGTAACAATATACAGATTCCTAGTGAAGAAAGAGTGTGTTTAAATTGTTTTAAAAATGGTTTTATTGAAACGGAAAATAAAGAACACTTCCTTTTGCGCTGTCTGCATCCTGACCTCAAAGTACTTAGAGAAAACCTTTTGCTTAAGGCTTGCACAGTCTTGCCATCCTTTACTTATTTAAATGACACTGATAAATTGGTGTTCCTACTGTCCAACTGTGATATTATCGTTTTAATGCCAAAACCTGTTCTAAAATGCTAAACATCAGAACAGATGTGTCCCGGACTGATTTTATATGATTATTTCATTTTAACATTGTATATTTCTCTTTGTTCATATTGTATGGTCTCTCGTAGGTCAAAGTTGACCGTCCTTTGTTTTATCATGTCTTGTATGTATTATACATAGCATCCAATGCGAAACATTTGTTCCGATGAGCACCCGTCGACTCCTTTCTTTTCCCGATTTCCCATCGATATTCAAGAGTAGCAAAAGGAAATTAATTATTTTTGGACCACATACTTGGGACTCAAGCAGGATAGAACTGTATGTTCGATGTCACATAAGCTGTGAACAAGCTTTTAAGGCAAACAAACCTCAGGCATCCTGGGAATCATTCCCCGTCAATTATTCACTGCATAGTGGGACAGTATTATCTTGGGCAGGTCAATGTGTGCGTCTCTAATGTAATTTCCTTTCATTCATTGGGTAGGGATCCCACAAGTTATGTTTTTCTGCCTGGATATGTAGCTAAGATTTCCATACGGAGGAGAACGTCTTGGCCAGGTGCTATGCGGTAAATAATTGAATAATAGGATGCAGATTACATTTATCCTATACTTATGAGAATATCTTGACGTTAAGAGATTGCGAAGTTTCTCCAGATGTTCCTCTTTTAAATAGAACTTAAAAAGGTATTTCATAGAATCTGTAATATATATAGATTCTTTATTGACTCTAGACAAACTACAAAATGATATATAAAGGTAAAGGTATTCGGTTTATAGTCTTGTATCCACCGAAATGTTCACATATAAACATTAAAATAAATTTAAAAAACTTGTTTACAAATGCAGGGTAATAGAAACTGATTTTGTTAGTTAACGATAATACATTCAGCTGAAATAATTGGTAGATAAACAGTCAAAATTAGAGACTATATAAAATCTGTCTAGGACGGTCACTACTGAAACACTCAACCAAGGTAGTCGTGTCTTACTGTATAAACGTATTCTCGTGGTAGTCAGCATGCAGTCAGAGCATGAGTCGATACCGGTATAGGCTACTGGGGCTTTTCAGGCCATCTCTACCCAATACCCTTTCTCAAGTTAAGACTACGTTGGTACATTTTATATATATGCTTTGCGGCAACTAACCAACTAGCTTCCATCTGTTCCTGAGCGAGAATCTCTGCTGAATCTCAGTAATACGGTTTATGCTAAAGATGTTGCAACTGCTTACTAAAAATTACCGTCTGAACGAGATACAGTGTCGGCATTTAATTCCTGCACCAAACACGGCGGCAACCCGTGTATGATACACAACTGCACGCCCGATTGTCAGCCAGTTATCTGGGCATGGATGCATGGATGACCTCAAAACCGAATGTAGCTTTGATTTGCAATTTACGTGGGTTATAGATATACGTTGACTATTTTTTGACATGCTTTACATGGGTATTTGTACAACAAAGCACTTAGGCAGGGTCCGGTCGACTGGTGCAGGATTAAATAAGGTGGCTCTACTGTAGTCGGTGGAACTTATTCTCATTAACCTACCGGAATTTGGATTTTGATTTTATTTACTTTCAGTCATGACTAGAGTGTGGTATGCCAGCTATGGAAGGTGAAGGAAGCCGAAGTGTTGTAAAGACATTTAGCATCTTATTACGCAATAACCGGCCTATAAAAAGGATACATCATGTATGTATATACAGCCTAAGCAACCCAAAATATAAGAAATAATCTAACACAATTCAACAAAGGTATGCTTATGATTACTGGGTGGCTGTATTGACGATCTAGATGATGATGTAATGCTAAGATTTTGGACCATAGCGGGCAAATCTATAAGCATGGTTTATATATACAGTATTAAGAGCGTTTGGTCAGGTTGTATGCGGGTAACAAGTGAGACAGTATTAAGAGCGTTTGGTCAGGCTGTATGCGGGTAACAAGTGAGACAGTATTAAGAGCGTTTGGTCAGGCTGTATGCGGGTAACAAGTGAGACAGTATTAAGAGCGTTTGGTCAGGTTGTATGCGGGTAACAAGTGTTACAAGCTCATGTTCTGAGGTAGCTAAAAGCCGCCAGTTATAAAACTGACGAACTTGATAAACTGACCTACTTTTATGTAAATATTGACAGAACCAGTGTAAGTACTGACAACACCAGTATAATGTTTTGAGTTTAAAGTTTCTGAGTTGACTCGTTCTGTTCAGTTGTTTTTCATACTTATTAGCGGATGTTCCTGTTTCTCTTGTATATTAATA
>OZ012696.1:36721442-36751442 GCA_963942565.1 Maea johnstoni
ATCATCATGAATAATAATAATAATGATTAATAATAATAATATAATGATAAAAATAATAACCTACTACTACTACTACTACTACTACTACTGTGATCACCATCATCTTCATCATCATAATAATAATAATAATAATAATAACCAATACTACTACTACTACTACTGATGCTGCTCCTACTACCACTACTATTATGTACAAACAATCAACACAGTAATACTGCAACAACCATTGTACTACTACCATCACTGCTACCTATAATGATAACAACAAACATACTGAATGTAAAGATAACTATAACCATTATCACCCTTATCATCCAAAAAGCAAGAGATTTTTGGTTGAGAATATATTATTCCGGATAAAACCAGTGTAAAGTAAGCTAAATACTCATACCTCGATATTCAGGAACCATTACTTTTAATCAACTTATCATAAAATGAGGCTCATTGTCATTTGACAATATCCCTGAAATGTGTCCAGTAAAGTTGTCAAATATGACCCTCCTTATTTCAGTAATTTGGCCAAATCCCTAAACATTTTAGGGATTTGGCCAAATCCCTGAGTGAAACAGAGATTTGGCCAAATTGCTGAACGCTTCAGGGATTTGGCCAAATCCCTGGTTTGACTGTCTTACTGTAACATATATATATATATATATATATATATATATATATATATATATATATATATATATATATATATATATATTTATATATATATATATATATATATATATATATATATATATATATATATATATATATATATATATATCTGCGACCTATTATAAATCATATGGCCTTTCCTAATGGATGAGTGGTCTAAGGCGTCGCCACTCACTGGTCGTTGTATCTCACCACTTCCCAGTTGCATATGTGTGTGGGTTTGTGCTTTCAAAAATTGAACATACTTGATATCTCGGTAAAGTAAAACACACTAAGATTTAACTTACGTTTGGGTACTATCCGACTCCTACCGTTTGTAAAGGCAGTTAGTCCGTATAAGGTAGCAATACGGTCTTGGGCGACGCATATATAATGTTTATCTTCTAGACATCCAGAACATCAATTGAAATTGTACGACTGCGACACTGTATATAGCCTAATGGACCTAATGCTGTCTACACACATGGATTATACTGATGATTTATTCAGCACTGTTAGCCCCCTCTGTTCTGGCTACTAGTATTCCGGTCAATGGCCTGATTGGTTGATATATTGAACGGTGGTCGAATCTAATGTCACTACAATGATCACATGAGCAATTTCAAATGGCCTTTTATGAAATGGTAGGTATGAACCTGACATACATACTAGTAAGCTTTAGTAAAACAGGAATGTAAAATGAAGTTGGCTGCCTCCATTTGAGAGCGGTATTATGTAAGTATGTGGACATATATTTGTATATATATATATATATATATATATATATATATATATATATATATATATATATATATATATATATATATATTTGTATGTATGTAGGTATATATATACATATATATATATATATATATATATATATATATATATATATATATATATATATATATATATATGTATATATATATATATATATATATATATATATATATATATATATTTATATATATATATATATATATATATATATATATATATATATATATGTATTTATATAAATATATATGTATATATATATACATATGTATATATATATATATATATATATATATATATATATATATATATATATATATATATATATATATATATATATATATATATGTATATATATATATATATATATACATAAATATACATATATATATATATATATATATATATATATATATATATACATATATATATATATATATATATATATATATATATATATATATATATATATATATATATATATATATATATGAATATATTCATATATACATAAGGGTGAACGTTGCGGACAATCAAGTAACACCTGGGTAAAAATCAATATACAATGTGATAGAGATCCTTCTCTGATCTACCTGCTGTCTGTGCTGGCTACTAACATTAAAATACTGGCAAAATAAACATTTTTCCAAAGTTAAACCTGGATAGAAATTACACATAACTTTTTTTTAGTTCTACCCATTGGACATATTTTATTACTTAAACTTATGCTTAAGTAAATATTTGAATGCAGTTTCTATAATTTCAAGATCAATGTCATTATCAGCTTTTCAGACCAGCTATCTGTTACCGATTATAGATAAATCGATAGATTATTAGACATATCGGCTGTCCTCGGCAGGCCCTTAAGTATTGATATCAAAACGAAAGATTACAACTGAGTTAGTATAAGTGATCAGTCTGAAGGCGATTCTCGACCAAGCGACTTTCTATTGACATGCAGTCTAGAAACAAAGGCGGGACCGTCTTGTGATGATACAATGCACCTATTTCTGGATCAACTCAACCAAGGGCCAGTGTGAATCACATACACCCTTTTGGTCTGAACGAGGTTGAACTGTCAGAACAATTGATCCTATATCAATCGCGTGTATTTACACCCTATGGCTACGCAACAAATTAAACGTATGTCATCATAAATTAGGAACGTGTCACAATCCATCGATAGTCTATGGAGTAAACGCTATTGCACATCTGTTACAGATCCCCGCTCAGATCCTATATGGGCATATGGGTCTTCCTTGTAAAATGGTCCAAAACGACATGGCTGTCTGCTTTGACAATGCAGATTCTTTCGAGCTAGATCATTTTGATCAATATTTTCATCTTATTTTTGGGCTGAAAGTAAATAACGACACAGTCTTCAAAAGCTAGGGTTTTATAATATGACAAATATGAACCCCCCCCCCCCCTTAGGTTCAAGGTCATGTCACATGTACCTTGAATCATGAAAAGATCTGAATTTACAATTTAAACCACATTCTGTTAGTAACTTTGAGGCTTATTACCATCTATATTATATATATGTTTATTAACTGTAATGTTCCTATTACAAAAGCATATTTGTGGTACAAATGATACAGAGTTTATGAGAAAATAAATTAAACAGGAATTGAGTTTGTTGTATACGGAATGAAGCCCTATTCTACGTAACATAACCAGGTAGGTATGAATAAACTTTGCATAATCCTTACATCACAATTGATAGTGAGCAAAAGACTCCCAATATAAATACACATACTATGGTACCTGGTGTAATGTGCCGGTAAGCACCACTAGGCCCATGTCTCTCAAAGTAAAAGTAAATAACGACACAGTCTTCAAATGCCAGGGTTTTATAATATGACAGATATGAACCCCCCCCCCCCCCCCTTAGGTCCAAGGTCATGTCACATGTACATTGAATTATGAAAGGATCTGAATTTACAATTTAAACCACATTCTGTTAGTAACTTTGAGCCGTTCTGAATTCAGAAAGGGGTGTAAGTATAGAGAGTTTGCGATATGCCGGGAAAAGGTAAAAGAAACCGACACATACGATCATGTCGGGGTCAAAAACTGCCTTTTCCATGACTATAAACCCAGAACCGAAGAGAGATTGAGTAAAGGTAGACGTGCCTTTTACGCAATCACTAGTGTAGGCATTAAAAAGAAAGGCTTAAGTATGAAGGTATGCTCATCTCTTTTTTGGTCAATCGGAGGAGACGAAATAGAACTTCTGAGAAAATTCCAGAGAATGGTAGGTAGAAGATGCCAGAGACTTTATCCCAATTCCCCAAACTATAGCGCTTATCTTCCTATAGGATGGTTGAGCTTGGATAGATTCATTCAGGGCAAGAAATTGATGTTTTTACGCACCATCTTAGTATTAGATGACGACGCCATATGTAAAAGGATTTTTAAAGAACGGTCCCTGGAATTTTCTCAGAATATACCCAAGGCAAGAATAAATGAGAACGAAAGTCCCATCTTCGATATTCTCAGTACGTGTATTGATACTGGACTATATGATATTGTCATGAATATGACTCATAGAGATCAGTATTATACCAAAGAACAATGGAAAACTATGGTATGGGATGCCGTCTGGCATAAAGAGGATGAGGACTGTGATATACTTTATATGCAGGGTAGAGACATACCAATGGTTTTGAGGATACTGGATCGCCCATTTTACCTCATATGGTGGATAATTTCAGATAGATTCCCGGCGCTAATGAGAATGTGCGAGAAAATGTCGGCAATAGTGACTGATTCCAGTCTCCTCAAAGCCAATGATCTAAGGTTGAAAAACAAATCATTCTGGACTAAAGCATGTGTGAAATGTGATATGAGTATCCTGGAAGATTCAAAGCACATTATAATGCAATGTCCATTCTATGAGAACATTAGACTCGACATGTATAGAGAAATAGAGCTTTTGAATAGTGAAAGCATAACAAATGCTCTAAGAAACGCTCAGGAATGTCTCTATTTTCTCCTAGGAAAACAACCAGAAGGAGTACCAATGGAAGATATGATGAGCTTGTGTCTCATATCAGGGAAATATATAACAAAGATATACGATTGTGTGACAACGAGGTAATAAGTGTAAAGATGAAAAAAGCATTTGGCTGACTCCTGAGTACAAACCTGGAGTATTAAAGGTTGCCTACATGTCTTTTTAAGTATCTTACAAATGTACATATAATATATACACATGACCCGACAGGACTTTGTTTGATGTTTAATGGTTTTTGTGTAAATGCGAAAGTTTCCTTCTGAATAATTTTCGTACTTTCTAAGGTATTTTTACTGTCGTGTCTATGTCTAGACTAAGTTTTCTCTTTCTATTTTGGTTGCGCACTTTGAGTTTTGTCTTACAAACAGATAATATACACTTTCAGTGTGCTTTAGCCTTGTTTCCAGTTATATTTCGTATTTCCTGTATAATACGTTTAATTAATTCCGGAAAAAACTTTGTATCCGTATGTTTTTTGTACAACAGATTTAGCTTTGTTTCCGGCTATATTTTGTGTTTCTTGTATTCTACGTGTATTTGTTCTTGAAAAGACTTTGTATCCGTATGACTTTGTACCACAGTGTATAGTCAATAAATATACAATACAATTACCCTCTATATTAAAAACACATTTTCAGGAGAAGTCAGTGGTTCCTGCTGACTCTTCTCTAGTCATTTTAGTTATGCTTGAAATGAGATGAGGAACCAGCTCTAAACATTTCCCAACAAAAATATTACATTAGAACAGTTGTCAACAATTTAATAGATAGGTAAAAAATAGTATACCACTAACTACCTTCAAATGTGTTTTTATATCGTGGCATACGCAAAGTAAATCATTTTCGAAAATGTGACCCAATCACGGTCGACGAATGACAAATGCGGACCTGTGGTCTATTAATATCCATGAGCGGCGATAAAGGAAGATGTAAAGACGCCCATAGAGGTGTAAAAGGTACCTAATTCCGCAATGTGACACAATAAAGAATATTTATTTCAATAGAAATATTCTAAATTATTTACGATTTTGATAAAGTTTTTGTTGAACAGTTTTATTCAATTAAATAACTTGCAAAAATTAAATTTGGTCAACTACTCTAAGCACATTTCTGTACTCCTATCTACATATAAGTAGCATCATTGGCTCTAACAAGGCAAGCACAATCGTTCGATTGTTGCGCGTTCCTCAGCGCTCTCGATCTCTCATCAGGTCGGAATCGCTATGGGAATGCTACTTAAAGGTGAGGGTGTATCGCTGGTTCGCCCCGGTACCCCCTGCAGACCTTGACCGCGACCTACGTGGCCTGCCGTGTGGTTCACGACGTTGCCAATGTCTGCTAGCTGTCTCTCATCTCTGCCTGAGTTTGAATCCCTGCTGGGGCTTGAGAGATTGATGCCCTTGTCGTGCGATCGAGCGGCGGATCGGTCTCCCGATCAGCCACACCTACCTACATTCGCCCTAGCAGCAACTTTGCAGAAAAATTGACGAAAAATGAAAATTCCGAATTTTGGCCTCAGCGAGATACTGAGCGGCAGCGCAGGCACGGTCTACGAACTACAAGATTGCATTAGCATGCGATACCTTCCTTACCGTAACCCCGAGAATACTCGTAGCATTAAGAAATTACGAACAAATATGTTAATTTGACTGAATGACCAAAGTTCGTGGACAACTGTAAATGACATGCGCTTAAGCCGGTTTAACATCTCCTCTATCAATTTCATATCTGTTAGCCGAGCTTTCTGAACTAATGGTACATAGGTTAGGTAGCCCTAAGTGTGTGGTCGCAGGGATATCTGTGTGCTATAATATCCTTTTCATTAAAAGAATTGCCAAACGAAAAATAAGGAGGATTTCTCTGATTCCTCCACCTGTTACAACTGCCAATTGTAATTGCCATGTTTGATTGTAAACCCACATTAATCAATGATTAAAGATAATTGGTTTCGCATCGTTTTTCTAGGGTTGTCCTGTCACTGAAGAATCAGTGATATTAATATTTCATATATTCCATTCAATATAACTCTATTCTCTGAATGCAATTTAACTGCCAGCAGACTCCCCGCAGGGCTTGTGAGAACATTAAAAATTGTTATTAAAATGCAGATCCCCCGTGGAGGTAGGACCTTGGACCTTACGAAAGATATGAATGATCAAATGGTATAGTCTGATTTCCAAGTAAAGTTTGAGTCTTGATATTTTGCCAGAAAAACACGACCAGATATGTTTACTAAGTGTGTCATTTCACATCACATTAGCCACTTGATAGATTTATCATCATTCGGTAACTATGAGAGGTTACCTATACAATAGCCGTTGCTTTATTTTAACTCAGTTTTCTAATATTCAAGTTTTAAAAATGACCCGGTTATTGTGTAGTGTTCTTTCTACCTTATTGTACTAATTGTCTTGAGTATTAGTTTGTTTTGTGGGCACATGTAGACTTGGGTGCGAGTTGACGTGGAAGGAAACTAGGTTTCGAATGTTACTTTTCCGTGCAATATGGGCCTCATATTGTGTTAAGACATCACTTTTTCTGATCATCTAAAGCATTATTTGTCTAACTTATGCAAATTTGGAGGTACATGCTACTCAAATTTTGATAGCTCGGACACTTTGGTCCCTAATTGTCCGAGGTAAGGCTACCTGTTGATGTATAATATGTGGAAGCTGTTCCCTTTCTTGTGTGTACTGATAATTGTATGCATACAAGGGTGCTTCTCGAAAGATGCTTTGTATGTAATAAACCAGATAAGTATATTTCGTGTTTATTCAGTCATACCTGATGAATTCAATTGTAAGACATTTTGAGAAATGTTCTAACAGTTCTCGCACTAATCAGTATCCTTCATGGTTGTCAGCAGGTGGATACTAGTATGTCTTTATGCAAGACACCAATGGATTATAGCACTTCCGTGAAACAGTATGCAGGATTTGTATTCCAAGGATGTGGAACTGCACTATTCAAGACCCCATCGAAGCACCTTTATGAGTAAGGAATCATTAGACTCCTATGACGGCCTCCACACTTACCCGGCCATCACAGAGGGTCATGAGACTTCTGGGTATTACAGACACTGTCAACGACCTTCCTGTATGCTTGTAATGACACAGACATGCGGCCCTGGGGATGTGGCCAACACCAGTCCAGACTCTGTCGATGCTGTGCACATTGCATGTTCTCTCGACGACTAGTACAGCACAGCCACACTTATACATGGGGAGAGTTCCTGTTGCACTGTGGATACTTAATAATAATAATAATAATAATAATAATAATAATAATAATAATTGGAATTTATATAGCGCCATTTCCATTCATAAAATGTTCAATACTTGCAACTGGCAGTCGTAAAATGGAGAGTTCGATAACATGTTCTGTTCAGCATTTTCGTCTAATTTTAACATGAATCAGTTCATAAACATAGCAAACTTTACAAAAAATGAATCCATCGTATGGTAAGTCTAGAGAAGAAATTTGTGAATGACTTGTTAAAGATAAATGAAAACTTATAACTGTTGGTACATATATGGGTGGTCTTTGAGGTGGGTGTTATCGAATATCTCATCAATTTAATTATAATTAAAATGAATATTTACAATTAAAGTATAGTATTTATTTGATAAGATTTGAAATATTGCATCTTTGAATTACCCTATGACTAACGACCCTACACAATTCACAGCTCCTGCGAATTTTCTATTAAGAGAGCAAATGAAGCAAAGTCGACCCTGCAGTTTTAGTCTAAAATTAAGAAAAGTCACGAACATATTGTTTAATATAACATTCATCTTTAAAAACAAAAATAATTTCACACTCTTTCATGCGATTGGGCAGCATATCAGCAATATGATAGCAAGAGAGGTATCCCGATTTCCCTAAAATCATGTTCATAACTAAGTCATATATGCCAAAGAGGATTGCAATGCGCAGCCAATCAAAAATTGGGCGATCTGCAGTGTTATTCATTCCCTCTTCTATATTCTCATTACATCTATCGGCTCTTAATCTTAAAATATTCCTGTAAATAAAGTTATCTTTTCTCCCAAGAATGGTTCTGATGAATATCACTTTTTTCCCGTAGAAGTAATTTTCCAATCTCATCCACCCTAGGCCCATAAAGCTAGTCTGGGTAGGGCAATATTAAGGAAATCTTTGAATTTATCGAGGGCTTCAATGTTGTTTTGCTTGAGGATCTATATCTCGGATCCATATGTAACTATTGGTATATATATATAGTGATACTCCAGTATTAATAAGGTTACATGTATACACGGTCAAACCTCCCCTCTTTAGCCCTAGCGCAGAGGCATATGTGAGTGTTTGTGTGTCACATACACTTCAGCTTCTTTGTAGACTTCTCATCATTCAATCCCACTGAAGCTTTGGTACATGCGATATCTCTCGGGGATATCATTTACATTTTGGCTTCCGAATATTTATCTCATACCAAGTGTTCTTTAACATGCAAAGAGGTTTAGAACGAATAACTCATTTCTTATATGATATACTTGCGAGCCTTTTTATTTTCATTTAGCACCTATTTCTACAGTATATCATGCCGAGCAATTATTGTGCTGCGGTGTGAAATAACACACCAACTAATAGAGCTGTAATGTATCATTGCGCCATCAATTATAGATAGGTGTCGTGGAGGACATAACGGACATACATTATTCAATGTTACCCAGTCTCGTAATGAAGGTGTTCCTCTTTAATGGACGGTACTCTGAGAACAAAAGGTTTATGTATTGCCTATGTATGTGTGTGAGAGGGAGAATGTGTATACAGTATATATATATATATATATATATATATATATATATATATATATATATATATATATATATATATATATATATATATATATATATATATATATATGTATATATATATATATATATATATATATATATATTGAGAGAGAGCAGTTATTCTGTCCAGTTAGTGTATGTGTATACATAATATATATATATATATATATATATATATATATATATATATATATATATATATATATATATATATATATATATATATATATATATACATACATATATATTTATACAAATATATATTTTAATATATATATATATATATATATATATATATATATATATATATATATATATATATAGAGAGAGAGAGAGAGAGAGAGAGAGAGAGAGAGAGAGAGAGAGAGAGAGAGAGAGAGAGAGAGAGCAGTTATTCTGTCCAGTTAGAACTTTCGACCCGGAAATGAATCCACCATTTGGTATAAATTATTCGCTACTACCTTCCATGTAGTGTAGGGGAGCTCACTGTGATCGCGATAGTGCTATCCCTCGGTTAAGATTATTCTATCTATGTTCTGAATACCGAGGTCCTCTGACCCTCTCTCTTGTATATGGTGAAGCTGGCGATGACGTCGGGGTAAACTGGTGGTTTTCCCTAGCTACTCCCTCTATTCACCATGCTCTACTATCTAAAACTTATCACGATGTATCCTCTACATAACAGACAACAACGTGATAAACGAGAAATCCAAGCCTCTCTTACAGTCAATGAAGTATAGAAAGTGTGTGCCCAATAAAGATGCCACACACATTTTCCACTACGATAGATAAACCTGCAAATCTAGCACCAGCAATGAAGAGCCAGGAGAGAATCCTACCGTAACTCTAGCACTGGAGTCAGTCAACACACATAGAACTCCGCCTCAGTTATTCCCTCGATGATGCTCCTACTGTTTCTCCGTCTCTTTAGCGATATCTTTGCCACTGGAGTCTCTGAGGCGACGATGCTCGTGATAAATGGCTAGGAGTGTGGGTGTTAGAGCTGAGCGCCATTACTGTAAGGTTAAGGTGCTGCTGGGCCGCTGAGGCACGAGGCCAGAGGGGAGGGAGTCACGGGAGTGTTTAGGGCCCCAGTCACGACATCACATGCCGCCGAACAGCAGCAGGCAGATAGCCCGGGCCACTTATGCCGTGGCGCGTCCCTTACTAATTGATATTCCCAATAATGTTTACCCACAAATCAATTAGAGCGAAAAGCGCGCTGTTTGCTCCACGTGTTGGCAATAGGAAGCTGATACCGGGCCAGTCTGTCCGTCAATCCATGTTGCTAGGCCTGTGCGTTAGCATTTGCCTGGATTCAATATCAGAGTGGATGTTTAACAAGAGCAGTAACAGTCCGAGTTATATCCCATATTTCTTCTCATATATTTCTTCCATGTCAGATGTTTGTCAATAACAGAGAGGTCTTGCTATCCCGTAAACTGGATAGAGATAGAGAACACGTCATCAGAAAGTGTGGTGACGTCATCCACCTTTAGGTAGAGTAGGTTGAGGTCGTTCACGCTTTCTGAGACACTGGACCTTGTTTTAGTCTGGTAGCCAAACCCAATATTTATAGTGAACCTAGATTTTTTTCTAAACGATATTTTTTCAATTGATGTTGGTACTTACTTAAGAGTGTCCCCTTTCAGTAGAATGTTTTAAGAAATTCAAGATGGCGTCCAAGATAGCTGTCACTTCAGGGTATAAGCTCTATTTCATCATTTTCTCAATAACCATAATGAAGAGTTATGTTTCTAACTTGGCTGGTACTACTTCCTCAAACTTTTCTAGGGTCCATCAAGATTTACCTTAGTACCAGTGGCCAATGCAGCCTGGCACTGATATGCCAAGGTTGGCTTCCTCAAACCATTGCTTATAATACCACATATTTTCAGAAAGTGCTGTAGTCGAGGCACTGTCTGTGACTGAAAGTCATCCATTGCTGCACAGAAAATGAGGTAAACTAAAGCAAAACATTTATCAATTATGTGGTACAATGTAGGCTGATGGCTGGAAATGGTGAAACTCCTAAACCTGTACGCTTCCTGTTAAAGCATGACAGAATGTTCCCAATGGACTATTAATTCTTAATCTTGAATTACAGAACCAAATGAAGAGGTCAGATAACATTGATAGTGGGGCATGATGAGAGGACTCAGGAGCGGTGAGAATCATCTGGAATAGATCAGACCTTTAAAAGAGAAGATAAAAATCACACTCAAACTTACTTTATTCCTTGCGCAATTATGCTTGCTAAAGTACAAAGAGGATAAATCTTTCAACTTGCCACCAAATAACAGCTTTTAAATAGAATAAATTGAACATGAACATTTAAAAACAAGGTATTCTAGCATGCTTTGCAGCACCAGTAAGGCCCCAGCTGCTGGGACATGCTGTTATGTGAATAGGGCCTATCAAACATCTTAACATGACTCTATCAGGATTTAGTTATGATGACAACATTGAAAAGTGATGATGTATAATGTGAATATTTCATACATTTTGATTGAAAGCACTCAAAAATATTAATGTACTTAAATAAGTGCCATAGACAATAAATATCATTTCTATAGAAAAAGAGAAAAAAGGGCGGGTTATAGTGATGGATTCCCACAAGGTGAGTACATTTTCTCCTCGGTTGCACTGCAATCTATCTCCATTGTGCCCCGCTGTGGTATGAATGCAAAGACGCGAACTCTGCTCTTTTGTAACACACTATCCTACAGGCACTATTTACTCTTGCTTTCCAGCCGTCATTCAGGTAGTGTCTCCCGTCATCTCCATCAGTAGTCCACTCACAACAGTCAAGAATAAGCGCAACTTCGATCAATAAAAGATATGATTGGCTGCCTGTGTATTTTGCCGCAAACCTACAATGTAAGTGCCAGAAATATGAATTTGTTTCCTGCAACTTGAGCTCAGCTACTTGGTTTTGCGGTTTCAACCCACATTTTTTTTTTAAATCGCACACAGGTGCAACAGGATTTTTATTTCTCCATAGTCACATAATAATAAGCGATAACAAATTAGAATATGTATGTCTTTTAACAACGAAACAACATAAGCATGGTCCAAATATTAAATACCTTAGGCGGATAGTTGGCAATCATCACCTTGTACAGTTTGATAGTACTTAGTAATGTTATAAATAAATCAGTTAGGAATTGTACAGATCAAAAATAGCAAAATTTTATAGAAGATACCAACTACATTGTATGTTTGGTATTGTTGTCTTCTGTAAGGTCAGTTAAAATGATGTCCCATGTCTGATTTAAACTGTCTCCTTTTCTGAGCAGTGCTTCTTGTAATCTTTTTAAATTTAGATTCTTTTGCAATCATCTTTTTAGATCACCCAGAGTCATTTTAGAGCCTGTTTTCCTTTTATGGTATATTACATCTCTTACGCTTAAAATGATTACTTGTTGTCACTGTCTCCAAAGATTTTCTCAATATCTTCTATTTTTAATCACATTATATGGTGAGATTTTCTCATTCTAGAGTAATGCTAAAACCAAAGCACGTACATTTCACCAATTGTTCTTTGGGATGGGAGCTTTATTGCTCAGTTAATTGGCTATATCCTGCCTGGGCGACGCGTTTGGTCAACCTTGATGGGTTTCACATATTATACCACTGCTTAAAAAACTCTATAGATATTGTAATATATATATATATATATGTACATATGTTATTTTCTACAAATTATTTGCTCTGTACACTGTCTAGTTATATGCTATAAGGAACAATAAAATTATAAAAAAAACTTGATGGGTTGGCCAACCCTGCCTTGCTCAGACGCCTGGGACTCTAATTCTCTATGTTTTGGTACAGTAATGAAGCTACCTTCGGAGAGTCAATATATGTGAAAGCTGACGCCTCTAGACATCTATAGCCGCGTTCAACTGAACGAGTGTTTAAAGTCGAGATATTTTTAATAAAGGCCAAAGCATAAGATCTCGTTGTGAAAACCATGCAATCCATCATATGTGCGTCATCTTACCACGTCCGATTCTCGGCATGGCTACAGGTAGGTTTCGCCAAAACGGAGCAGACCAATCATTGCCATTATCTCCTTGTTATCTGAAAAAGCCTTTTCATGTTTCATATAAACAGCATAAAAGCCGTATGAACTCTAATTGTTCAGTAAAAAATGACGTACGGATATGATATGGGACAACGCACTATCCAGTATCCACACATTCAAGGCACACAGATCAGTCTCGTTTTACAAGATTATGGTGCGTATTCACGTGTGACACTTCCATTCCTTTCGAACTTTGAATAAAGGTTCCTTGTATACTGTCTTCTTTCGAAACCAGTGTTGAAACGGGGAACGCATTGACTTTTGAGTTGAACAAAGCGGCACCTTCCACAGGGTGTTTCTTCATAAACTGCAGTTTAGATATACACCATCAAAACCACCCACTGTCATTATCCTATCAAGAATTGTTGATCGATGCTAATCGATGAATGCATTTGTTATTTATGTCGTTACCACTAGCAGGTAAAGGAGGCCAAATTGTCGACATACCGTTCACCCATCCGTGCTTGTGGCAAATAATCGTTCATATGTACTTTATAAAGATATTGAAATGTTTTCCTTTTTATTAACTGTCACAGGCTGTCGGTCGGCAATTACATTGCTTTTTTATTGTATTGAACGTTATAATGCTTTGAGGACTACGTCATTACCTGTGGTTAGAACACAATGCAATAACGACGCATATGTACTTCATCTCTTTGAGAATTAAAAATAATATGTACTTTATTGGCTTTGACACATGTCATAAAATTACAAATCATGCAGAGCAATATTGACGAAGGAAAAATACTTTAATGATAAGCTAATGTAGTAAACGCAGTGCCAAATGACCAAAGAACAGAGGGTTAATTAAACATAACATTAGAGAACTATATTGTGCTCGAGGTCCATATTCATAAGGTGGTCTGCTACCTGTTGGGTCAGTCCTTTATTTATCACATATAATTATCTGTCATCCCCCTTAAGACGCTTGTAGTACAGGTAACATCAGGTAAATGAGCCAGGCGGAGATTGTCCAAATCTTTTCCATAGCATCGATTGGGACACCTATGGGTAACTTTCGAAGTAATGTTCCAAATATATCATATAGAGATTCAAAAATATCATGCCCGCAACTTTCCGGGATATATATATAATCTCTTGAAACATGTCATCCCGTTCCTGTTGTACATAGACTTGGACATAGCAAGACTAAATGCTGTGTATCATCAAATACGCCTAAATTGCATAGTGGAATAGTTTCTTTAGTGGGCAAAATCTGACCGCAATAGGGAGACTCTTAACCCTTGTGATGTTGAGTCTACTTTTGTCCAAAACAGGATGCAAATATTTCTGAAAACCATCTAAACCCGGTAATGTTTGTATTCATTTCAACGCTCCCGTGGAGTTCTCTCAGATGAGTACCCATGTCCCAGGGTTAGCACAAGAGCTTAACCATAACTTCGCGCTCGCATGAGTTCTCCAATCTGTTGGATATTTGCCACCAGACCAGATACCTTGCTTTACCACATGCATTACTTAGTAATTCTAGACTCTTGTGACATCTGGTATGCACATATCAACATTCATCCTCCAGTTCTCATTCCCTAATCCTTATAGGGTTTCCCTATAGGTCTTTATTCCAAACGTGGGCCCACACTGTGATGTTAACTCACAATATCATCCAAACCAAAGACATACACCGTATATGAAGATTAAAACCACTCCTCAGGATTTATAGAAAACTCCTCCAGTCTTTGACGAAACAGGGGTTTGGTCATGACGTCATCCATACGGAACATAATCAATCAAAGAGACAGCTTCTTGACCTCATTAACATATTCTAGCTCGACCCAACTAAGATAAAATATGAGCACACATTGGGATTCATAGGGAAAATATTTAGTGTATTTCCATATCATAAGAAGACCTCTCAGACAAGTTTTCACTACCAAGGGTAAAGTTTTTCACTAAGAAATTCCTACTTTGTTCTCACCGAAAACAAGAATTGCACCTTTCTTTGCATTAAACTTGTAACGCGAATTTAGACAACCTCACCACCGTATTTAGCCCTCCAGTGGCAGACGATAGGATGGAAGGTCATCAGCATATCCAACAGGCGCCCTTGGCGTTCCAGATATCTCACAGCAGAGGTGAGAATTCTCCAGAGTGCCGAGAAGGGAATTGATAAAAGCAGTGTATTTGCTAAGGTACATGACTGCCTGCCCTGATGGGTACAACGCCTAAGATAAATCACCAGCCGTATACACGACCCTGAATAGAGCGCAGCATCGGACATTAGGATAACACCCATAGAGCATTTGGCTCATATATTATCTCTAACAAAAGAAAATATCTGAAAGCGAACTGTCCCGGGGAACTGTCAATCGCAAACTCACAAACAACGCTCCTTTAAATACACGCATTACTCCACAGTTATTACCAGAAGTCTAGAAGATCTAGAAGACGCTTAACATAGGGATGTTCAGGCAAAATTGAGGAGGTTAACTAAAGCACCCCTTTGGGGTGACGTCATGCAGAACTGAGAGGACAAGCTTCCTATAGCTCCTGAAACCAACCATCAAATCTACCATATAATCAACCACCCAAACCTGTAAACTACACCAAAACTTCAGGCAAGGTATAAGGAAGACTCGTTGCTAAGATCGAAAAAAAAACATCACACCAAAAAGGAGAACTTACGTGCTAAGGGAACCCAAGATCGCTAAAGAGAGGTAGACAAAGGAACAAGCAACCGTCACACCGACAAAACACCGAAACCTCCAAAAAAACCACGATCTGACCAAGGGAACCCCCACAAGACCAGAATCAAGGACTACCCCAACTGAACTCGTAATTAAAAAAGCACAGGTCTACAAAAAAATATCAAAACGACAAAAAAAACTTTGATATTTAACGTAAGGGACCTGACCCAATTAAAATTGGGACACATTGACCTATTTATTCCCGCCAAAATCGTAAGGGGCCGCCCCACCTGCACCGGAATTTTCCAGGCAAGGCGGGTAGAACAATAGAGCCTATCCCTTCAAGGCGTGCCACATGCAGATATAAACCGAGATCCACATACCACCTTACTTCACTCTGCTTGAAGCAGCCTGACAGAACGCTAACTGCACAGAACCAAAGATGTGTGACACAGCATGTAAGTAGCAGAGACACTGACTTTTCGATTTCCGAGTAATAAGAGTTAGGATCCCGGCCCGCTTGAGTCGGAAAACACACATGCTAAACTATCATATTGCATCTTCGCAGGTCTCGACGAGCGACGGGTGATATTCGCCGACAGAGAAACTCTGCCATTCACCAGAGACGAACCAGAGATCCCGCCCGGCGAAACACAAGCGGTAGCAGATCTCCAGTCGAGCTCAGACGAGAACACGAGCGAAACAGAATACATCTTCCAATCGTCTGAGGAGGAGGAAGGAGATTTCGAACGTGAACAAGAACTCATAGCCTGCGAGGTAGCCGAATATCTACTAAGCCATACAAAAAGCCGAACTAGTGCTACTAGAGGTGAGCAAATCGAACTATTGCCCCCAGAAATTGACAATAAGCGGTCCATTAAAGTCGAACCTCTTCCTGATAAAGAAAACGAAAGCCCTGTTATAAACAGGTCTCGTAGCACAAAGCCGCCTAAGCAGCCTAAAATAGAAACATTACATAATCGTGGCCCCGCTGGTGTTTTTTCAGCCGAAATAATCCCTAGCACAACCACCTCAGAGACTTCCGGCCCGTCGGCCGAAGGCAACACCGGCACAGGGGGTTTTTGGCTATCAGCAAAAGAACTGTCGCATAAGAAAGAACTAAGTCCGCTAGGACAAAGCAACTCACGTCAATTTCATGCTAACGCGACCACAGATGAGGACTGGCTAACTAGATACGATCAATTCTATTTCCACCCTGATAGTCAATACGCAGGGTCTTCTAACACGGGTATAGAAAATCAATACTATCGCTACCCACGCTCGTACTCAGGGGAATCGCTCCAGAGCGCCGAACTCTCACGATCTAGTATTAGCGAAAATAGTACAGGTGCGTGCCACTATCGTACCCCATACTACAGTAGTGCTAGAGCAGGGGCGTGTGCTCCAACACGTAGAAGCCATCAAGAAGTGAGAGGTGCCCACTCGGCACAAGGGCAGCGACATCGAACCAACAGCGAGCCCAGGGGGCGCCACTGCGAACACAACCGCCACACTCCAAGACTTCCGACTCGCCGGATACGCAGACCGCTATCCGACCTGACAACCAACTACAACTATCAGCCGGCCAGGAGGCCGCAACGAAACCAGGACTCGTACTGGGATCGGCCGTACGGCCAGTCCTATCCTATCTCGAACATCAGATTCTATAGTGAAGACAATAGAGACTCTCCCGTTAGTGCAGACTACTCGGGCGAGCGTAGCCCTTCCCCAGAAAGGCTACTAGAGAGTCGTATAAACGATCTGGAGAAACAAATAGAAACATTGAGAAGGGACCTACGCAACCTACGTCAGTCACGGAGGAGAAACACCTTCAGGCGGAACATGGGAGGACAGGACCACATGGATTGGTGAGTACCCCTTTTTCTTAAGAGGTTAGCGAGCAGGGTTTACGAAATTACTTGATAAATACCTGATATCCTTCTTACAATATACCTAAATAAGTAGCCATTTTGGGTAGATAACTCTCCCACATTGTAATCTTGGAAAAAACCGTACTATTGAATGTACTAAAAATTTCTAAAATTGACCCTGAGTAAAATATTAGAAGACAGAGGTTCGTATATACTTTGCTTGCTGACTCGGGGAATAGAAAGGGGTGCCCACCATTCAGCACTGTGACGTGTCCACTATTATATGTACATTCCGTATTTCTTATTTCTATTGTCTACCAACGTATTTATTAGAGTGAAGAGAGCCTATACACCCTGCTGGCTGGGTACTATTTAAGCCACGCGCGGGCCCGATCTATGTAAACAAAAGAGCGTCGCTTAGCGACCCTCATTGACGGCACTTCACATCAAGCGGCCATTAATTAGACAAGCCAAAAAATACACCCACTAGCCGTATTCCAAATAGGCTACTATTAGGAAACTCTCAATGGTGACACTGACATAGTTACCCTTAACGATACCTAACAACGGCTACAATCCCAACGGCATATAGGCTCCGCTCACTCATAAGGATATTGTGTTCAATATAATCACTTGTTTTCACTTGTATCCTGTCTAAGACAACCAACTGGAAATACAAATAATATCATAGTTCTTCGCCATAATATCAACCGTGCCCAGGTCTCCTTGTACAAATTGAATTGATATTTGATCTGATACCGGACAAAAAGGAATATCTCACTGTATTCCTTTCTTTTTTTTTTCTCTTTCCCTTTCCATCTCTTGACCAATTGTCAATTTTCTTTTTTCCTTTTTCTCATTTCCCGCTCTTATTATTGGAGACCCGATTCCGATTACAGATCGCACCTCTTTTTGAATAAATTGCTTGGATATTTGGAATTTGACAATTTAAAAAAAATTTTTACATTCCTTCTTTTGCATTTTGACTTTCCAATTTTTCTTTTTTTTCAATCCTTACCCGAACTCCATACTTGTCAAAATTCGCCAACCATTTATTCAACTATTCACTTGACAATTCACTTTTTTTCTTTCGCAATCTTGATTTTTTCCAAATTTCGTCTTCCTTTAACCCTCACATTAAACCCAAATATAATTTATTTCATTGTCCATTCACTCAACTGCTCTCTTAATCAATTAGCTGGTGTTTGACAATTGCAAAAAATACTTTGAACTTTTCCACCTTTCTACCTCTTTAATCATCACCGGAACTCCATACTTTTCAAAACGTATTGCTCATTCATTCAATCGCACTTTCACCAATTGTCAATTGTATCTCTCTCATAACTTGAAACCCGACTCTGAGAATAGAACGCCTCTTTCTGCGAACAAACTGCAGCAATACACGATACTTGATAATTGTTAAAAAACATATTTCTCCTTCGCAATTTTTGAATTTTTCCAATTTTCTACGTCTGTTAATACTTACCCGAGCTCCATATTTCTCGAAAACTCATAATTATTAAAATTTCACTATTCAATATACAACAGCTGTTTTGATTACTAATACTTACCGGTATTCCGATAGGATACTCAAGGTCATTCGCACAATATTTCTTCCTTGCCAGAGTATATTATAAACAATACTGAACTGTATGTCATAACTGTGTATCATACCGTTTACTCCTATTTTTCTCATATTGACACCTGATACATTGTCACTTGCATAAATTTCAGTTTGGTATTGCCCAATATAATTACTCATATTATTATTGTATACCAAACCCCACCTGTTTATATTGTGTTATTGTTTGCTCACATTGTGCTTTTGGTAGATCACATCTGAAGGTGATATTGCTTGTTCATATCTACTTTGTGTTGACCGGGTCCCCAAATGATCTGGATATCATTGTAAGGTTTGTCTATTTGATTGAATAAGCATACTTACTATTACCTACCTCTCTCTCCTTCGGTAAAGACTACCCACATCTACCTGTTGTATAACCCAGAAACATAATACACCTGTATCATTAACAATCTCTTCTTCAGTTCTCCTTTCTACATCCTACTGGCGATACCTCACCATAGAATCCTATAAGCATTAATAGAATCACCCCAACTTCAATATTATAAAAATTTCAAAAATGCCCAGAACAAAATCCACTAAAGCAACCACAAGCAGTCCATATCCTATAAGAAACAAACCCCAGGCCAGAATGAATACTTCAGACAATGAAATATCACCTGACCCAAACCCATACGCAGCCATAGAAGAAAATGAAATAGACTTAGACAATTTGGACAACAATTGTCCATTGACCGTTGGTCACCTTAGGGAATTCATGAATAGAATGGAAGCAAACTATAACTCCCGATTAGACAAAAAGGTGGAATCAATCAGAGAGGATATAAGCCAGATAAAAGTACAAATGGATAGGTCGGGGGAACAATTCGAGGAATTCCACACTAGACTTAGTACAGTGGAAGACCAAACAGGCAAAATAGACGAAATAGAAATAGATCTCCAAAGTTTCCGGGAACTATGGGAAGAATCACTCACAGAAATTAACAAAGATGCCTGCCGGGCCAGGAAAAACAATATCATATTCCACGGTATAAAGGGAGGGTCCAAAGATCAAGATGTGGCAATGGCCAACTTGAAACGAGTATGCAAAGAGCACCTGAAAATGAGCCAAGATTGGATAAACGAAATGGATATCGACGAGGTATACCATTTCCCCTCTAAAGGAGGGGAGGGGCCATGGCCCCTATTCGTCAAATTCGGGAAGTCTAGGCAAAGAGATGACCTTTTCAGATCGGCCTACAACCTCAAAGACTCCGGAATAACTATGCGAAATGACTTGGCACCTTGCCTCCTTAGAATCCGTAAGTTACTGATTGAAGAAGCGGACAAACTCCAACTGGCCCCTTTCAATTATCGCACAAGGCTACGTGATACCCCTTTCGAAGTAATACTATGGGTGCTAAAACCAAATGCAAAGAAATGGTCAAAATGGCCTGAAGAGCCTGAATAAAACATATGGTTGATGTAAATAATACAGGAGTTTTGGGAGCTTGCCAGTACATATAGTTAGAAAACTGTATACTGGAAACTCAGCGGGCTATATGCCCACTTTTAAACGTGATTTTAATCTAAAACTTTTTTTGTTCTGTTATTTCGTTCTACTAATTAAAACTATGCAATATCCCCCCAAAAAATTTGTTCCACGCACTGTAAATAGGATTAGGAAGTTCCTTACCTTAAAATTTAATTATAGGCACTAATATACGTTTAATGTCACTAAACTGCAGAGGTCTATCTAACCGGGAGAAACGACAAGACATATTTGCTAAGATTTTGGAAGAGAAATATGATATCTGTCTCTTGCAAGATATTCACTGGGACTCATTAACCTTGACAAAAGCGAGGGAAGAATGGGGAGGTAAAATACTATGTGCACCCTTTAATACATACGCAAGAGGAACAGCAATATTAATTAACAATAGTTTTGAGTTTAGTCTGGGAGAAACAACTAATAGTGAGGAAGGTAACTACACAATAACAGAACTTAACTTACATACTGGTATCTCCATAATACTTGCATCAATATACTGCCCCAACCAAGATAGCCCAAGCTTCATAAATAACTTACTTGAAACAATCAAAAACTATGAGAACCCAAACATTTTGATGGGGGGAGATTGGAATAGCACAAGACAGTTTGACCTAGACAACATTAACTATGTATCTCAGAACAACACCAAAATGACCAAAGCTATAACCAACCTGATGGAAGTCCTATCACTTAAAGATGGTTGGAGAATCTACAACCCGACAAAACCTAAATATACTTGGTCCCAAGGAAAATCACAGAAACAGGCTAGGTTAGACTTTTTCCTGTGCAATGACGAGCTTCTATCTATTCTATCTAACTTTAATATAGAAACAAAATACCGTTCTGACCACTCCCCTATCAGCTGCAAATTAACACTTTCAGAAGAAAAAAGAGGCCCCGGAGTATGGCGTTTCAATAACAGTCTTCTCCAAGATAAAGAATTTATAACACTAATTAAAACTGAAATTAACAATTTCAAACAAGTATATGCTGCCACACCCTATAACCCCGACTTCATAATATCAACCTCTCATAGTTTAGATTTAATGATCGGCCCTTCCCTTTTCTGGGAGACACTTTTAGTAACCCTAAGAGGATCAATCATCTACTACAGTAAAAAAAAGAAAGCTTCAACTAATCAAAACAGAACCAATCTCGAGAAAAAGATCAAACTGATTGATGAAAGGGTCACTTCTGGGATAGCAACACTTGAGGAACTAATCCAACTAGCATCCCTAAATGAAAAATTGACGGATCTTAGAAAAGAAGAACTGAAAGGGGCCTATGTCAGATCACGGGCAGAATGGTTGGAGCAGGGGGAAAAACCCAGTCGTTTTTTCTTAAATCTAGAAAGCAGAAATAGGATCAACAAAAATATCTCAGAAATAAAAATAAACGAAAATACCACTATAAATAACCCAAAAGATATTTTAACAACAGTTAAAAACTTCTATGAGGATCTCTATGCATCTAGGGACACTGAACGAAACCTCACTACAATGAACATGAACCCCACCACTCTAACAGATAATGAGAGATCCTTTCTAGAAACCCCACTTACTAAGCAGGAAATAGATAAAGCCCTTACCCAACAAAAAAATAACAAGTCACCGGGCCTAGATGGCTACAGTGCCGAATTTTTTAAAAAATTCTGGCCTGATTTAGGACATTATTTTATGAACTGTATTAATGAATGCTTTAACAATGGCTCCCTCACCAATTCTCAAAATAGAGGACTTATTACTTGCCTACCCAAACCTGGAAAACCCCGTAATTTACTAAAAAACTGGCGACCTATATCTTTACTAAACACCTCCTACAAAATAATTTCCTTGTGTATTACAAACCGACTACGCCCTATCCTAAATAGGATCATAAGTAAAGAACAAAAAGGTTTTTTAAAGGGCAGATCGATTGCTGATTGCACGAGATTAATGTTTGACATAATAAGTCACTGTGAAACTGCAAATATGGATGGTCTTATACTTCTCATTGATTTCGAGAAGGCTTTTGACAGCCTCTCATGGGATTTTATTCATGAATGTCTCCTAAAGTACAATTTCGGACAAAATTTTATAAAATGGATAAATATGTTTCAAAAAAATTCAAATTCATGCATTATTTTAAACGGTAATCTATCAGAAAATTTTAATCTCTTTAGAGGCTGTCGACAGGGAGACCCAATCTCCCCTTATATCTTCATTTTGTGTACAGAATTCTTGACTCTTGCTTTAAAAAGCACTAAAATAGAAGGGATTACTATTCATAACAAAGAACACAAGGCAAGTCAGTACGCTGACGACACTTCCGTTTATTTAAAAGCTTCAGAACCCAATCTTCGAAATTGCCTGCAAACCTTAGAATGGTTTTATCAAAAATCTGGGTTAAAAATCAATTTTAGTAAAACTAAGGTTATCAAAATAGGCCCAATACGGGAAACCGACCGAAGGTTTTGTCGGGAAAACAATTTAGATTGGGTGAGCAAATTCAATGCCTTGGGTATAGAATACGATGTGAACAATATGGAGAATATTACCGTTACCAATATTAACCTAAAATTGGACTCTTTACAAAAAATAATCCAAAACTGGACACATCGAAACATCAGTCCAATAGGGCGAGTCTGTGTCTCCAAAAGTTTACTTGTATCAAAGATTACCCACGTCCTACAATCTCTACCTAGCCCTCCAAAAGACTATTTTAAGAAATTAGAAAAACTCCTAGTTGATTTTATCTGGAAAAATAAACGCCACGAAATCAATAAAACTCTACTTTGCTCAGACTATAATATGGGCGGTTTAAAGATGATGGACCTTATCGAATTTGACATGAGCCTTAAGCTCACATGGGTGCGCAAAACTTTAACAGGAAACTTTGAATGGACAGGCTTCGCAAAAGAATATAAAATAGATAGACTTGTCTGGACTGGTGGACTATATCATACTGAGCTTTCTTTACGTACAAAAAATTCCTTCTGGAAAAGTGTTATCGTATCATTTAAAAAATGGAACACAATTCTAACTGAAAGCTTAGAAATAGAGGCAGACAAACAGCCACTATGGGGAAACCCTTATATGAATATACCATTCAATGATTCTTTGTATAAAAACAATATCACACTCATTCGGGACATTGTGTCACACAACGGTACAATAATGACAAAAAATGAGTTAGAAATGAAACTAGGAGAATCTGTAATGTTAACAACTATCTTTTCACTAACCAAATCTATCCCCAAAACCTGGAAAACTATCATCCAAAATACACCAATATCATATAATGTTTATAGACCACCATCCATAGATTGGTTAACAAAAGACAGTAGAGGTACCCAAAATATCAGGAAAATCTGGCAATTAAATAAGACCCACAAACCACCACCAGGACAATCAAAATGGGAATTAGAATTAGAAATGGGAAACGAAGAAGACTGGAAATGCTTGTATCTAATCCCTATTAAATGTAAAATGAATGCCAGAAGTAGCTATTTACAATTTCAAATACTACACAGAACCCTAGTGACGAATAGGAAATTACTTCAATTCGGTATCAAAGACACAGAAAAATGTGATCGATGTGATGAAGTAGAGACAATCTCTCATCTATTATATGAATGTCCATATGCACAAAAAATATGGAGTGACACAAAAATATGGCTTTCCAAGGAATATGCCCAGACCTTCTATATAGACAAAAAATCAGTCTTAATTGGTAATATCCTAAATGAAACAATAATCAACTATGTATTTATAATAATCAAGCATGAAATTTACAAAAGCAAATGGAATAAGAACACATTGACTATCTATAAAATCAAAAGGATATTAAAATACCATATGGGTCTGGACATATACCTTGGCACAATAAACAACAAATTATCAAAAGTACTAGGCAAATGGTCTACCTTGTACAACCATTTAAACAAACAGCCATAAATCATAAGTCCTCCTATCTTCTGTTACCCACTTGTACCCAAAATGGGAAGATAGACACTGCAAATGTATAACTATTATTACTTTATTATTATATATTGCATGTTACTTGTTATCTTTTGTCAACATTTACTATATACTGTTTAAAAATCTAATTATATTATCTACTTATATCAATTATTATAAATATACACTTTTGTTTACTTGATATATATATATTTACCACAAGATAAATTATCAATGCATGTAATATATACTGAATACTATGAATTCTATGAATACTATGTACCGTTTGTTTACTTATGCTTCTGTGGAATAATAAATTATAAAAAAAAACTAAAGCACCCCTCGGAGAATAGTTGAGGTAGACATGGCCACTCTCCATGGCGTAGATTCCTGAGGTCTGCGGGGATTTAGAGTCTACCCTGATTGAAAATTGTTCTATTGCGTTGTTAGCAAGAGAGAGTCGACCCTTTGCATCTGAAGTGCACACGTGATCAGACAACTCAGATCATAATCTAAGAAATAGAAGAGTATCAGAAAAGTAATTCATTAGGATTTATCAAACAGGTCTGGAACAACAGTTTTCAGTCAAATATTTCTGTAAATATTGCTTTGCATTTAAAGTACCTCCATTTGTATCAGACTGTGTACTGTGAATGGGTTAATAACGTGAAATATGCAATGTCCAGTGGCGAGGCTAATGATATTGTCGGTCGCACTGCCTGACTTGTGTTGTACATGCAGTGTTCATCAGGGATCTGCAATATGCACCTTGACAGGGGATTTGAGGAAATGGTGATTGATCAAGAGCTGGTCTGGACTGCAGGCGGGATGAGTAGCCACGGACGCCGCCGCCGCCGCCGAGCAGCTCGGGGAGGCTGGCTATGTAAGCAGCAGATATGGGGGTCCCCCTGCCCCTGCAATGACCTACGTACCTCTAGACTAAACCTTCTTATAACCATGGCTATGCCACCTTCCTGAACGGTAAACTCCAAATGCATCTGTATATCTTGCAAAGTGAACGGGACATCCGATTTTAAAATACCAATTCCTAATTCAGATGCGCATATTGCATTATCACCATATCAATGGAACTGTCAAACTAATAACAGTGAAGTGGCATTTGATGAGGGTATGTTTGCATGATTTCGTATTGTGTAGAGCGGCATTTCGCATATAAGCAGCATCTAGCCTTCCTGTTTATACGGACCATCCCCATCCAAACAACGTGCAGTCAAGCCTTTCACCTTTTACCACACTCGAGCAGCAACAGTTAATACCTGAAATAATCAACTCATGCATTCTTTTCTCATGCGGACATCTTACAAACCATAAACTGACAAGTACTCACCAGCTCTTAGATCCTCCGTGATGGGACGTGAGAAATAAACGACACGTACCTGAAAATTTACAAAAAGACACTTTTAGATTGGGTTAAAAATTCAATGCATTTTTATGGGAAGTCAATATGGGCCATCCAAGCCGTAGAAAAAATAAAATGCAAGTCAGTCAAAAAACGCAACACAAACCCGTGAGGATGGGTAAACGGGGACGTTCCATTCCATTTATCCATTTAGGAAAGTGCAGCAGTACGATTTATGCTATGCGCAGGTATACATGTATTCTCATGTCATGTTAATCGTTGACACATCTGGCTATTCCTTTCAATAAGTTCCTCACCAGGATTGACAAACATGTACACAACTCTATGGCATTTAAGCGTTTTATGTTGTGTATGCTGATTCGCGTGTTTTGTTTGATTGGGCGTATGTTATTAGTCTACTGCCCCCCCCCCCTCCCCCCCATTAATACCCTTTATAGTG
Organism: Maea johnstoni; assembly: GCA_963942565.1. Lineage (NCBI taxonomy): Eukaryota > Metazoa > Annelida > Polychaeta > Spionida > Magelonidae > Maea > Maea johnstoni. The sequence continues at coordinate 36,748,168 of OZ012696.1, forward strand.
AACCCGGAAATGTTGAGTACAGTGCGGTTGTATGATGGACATGTGTAGTAATCATCTTCAAGGTGCAAAAACTGCCGCATGCTAGGCTGCAAATGTTTGTAAATTTTCACAATTGACATAATTAGCATGTTAACTAGGTCAAATCAAGAGATAGATTACGTTAGCTTCCCTTAAATAACCACTTCGATGCTTCCAAGTTGTGTCAAAGTAAGCATTTTACCTTTTTTCAGTTGAAGAGATACCCAATGGCTGTCAGAATAATATTGATACTTGCATAACAGGACTAGTTTGCATATTGATAAGGTAAAACGTACCAAAATGCAGAAGTACAAATTAGCTTTCCAACACAATGGCTAAAATGTTGCATGTTAAGGTCTGATTATCCCTTCAGGAATTGCATGTCTGAGGAACTTTTAAAAGGAAAAATATGCCAAACACAGCAGGTTCAGCAGCAATTTTCGATTCTTAATATCTAACATTATCGCAATCAGGCAATTAAAGGCTTTGGATAAAATGTTCTTATCAGCATATCGCGGATTTACATGAAAGAAATATGATTTGAAGATATATGCTTCGAAGTTTAGAACAGTCTCTCGACATTTTTCAAGTGGTCTTAAATAAAACTGGCATTTTGGTGCTCTTGACCTTACTAATATGAAAATTAGCCCAATCATGCAAACTATCAAATGAACTTTCATGGCCTATGAATGTTTCCTTTACATGGAGAACTAAAATACATATTCTGACATAACTGGGAGTAGGTAGTTTCAGTGGTTATTTGCATAATTTCTTGGTTTGACCTAATTAATATGCTAGTTATGCAAATTGTCCAAACATTTGCTGCATCATTCGACAGTTTATTAACCCTGTGGATGTGGATATCTCATTTCGATCGTAAAATATTACGGTACTTAACATTTCTGGGTTCACCTACTTGGCCAGAAGACTATATGTATTGTATAATGTTTCAGTAAGTTGTGATAGTAAGTTTTTGTATCTTGCGACATAGTCAATCAAGACTACTACTACTACTACTACTACTACTACTACTACTACTACTACTACTACTACTACTACTACTGTTAGTTGGAATTTGGATTTTTTTTACTTTCTTACTTTTTGTAAGCCTCGTCTTGCCACGTCCAAAGCCGGATTGAATGTTTAATTTGGATATGTGTATACTTCGTAGTTCTCTAATACTGCTATTGACGTATGGCATTTTCAAGTTACATTTCTATTTTTGGTTATATTTCGGTGTTTTGTGTAGATAAACTCATGGACTATCGTGAAAGTCTTTGTGGTGGAAAGTTTCATTGTTTTGTTGGATTTTTCGTTTTGAGTTTCTTGTGTTTTGTGCGTACTACAGTTACTTCCGCATTATTTGCTTTTTGTGTTTTAGGTTTTGCTATATTTGTACATTTCTATTTCGCTGAGAGATAGTCAATTAAAATATTTCTAATATTCAACATACTTCATAAGTAAAGTCTACTTAAAACCCCGAATGAAAGTCTAATTTCGACATGTAAATAATTTATTTTTTAAAGTATCCTCAATTATTTCATTAAGGTTGGTTATTCTCTTACCTCAATATGTATCAACCTCTGATAAAAGAATACGAATGTACATGTAAACGTATTTGTCAACTTTGACTGGGTGCAAATGTATGTGGGAATACATTACCGGTGCAATTCTGAATGATCGTTAACTAAATAAAGTGTACCTATAAAGGACTTTACACCGGCCACTCAACTGATTCCCAATAGGTAGTGGCACGTTTGCACAGGCAATCAGTATTTTCTAACAATTGGATGATTCACAGGACAAATACTGATCCATCACTGCATAGAACCGGCTTATAGTAATCAATAGCATAAGTTAATGGAGAGAAATTAATGTGAGACTAGTACAAATACATCGAATAGCCAATTTCCCAGCGTCTAAGTCAATGGGAAGCATAAACACCCCGATGAAAATCAGATTAAATCGTATTTAAACACCACCACGGGAGCCCATATCAATCTTCGCCGAGGAAATGGGAGGTCTATTAATCAATTTGCCATATTTGATATCATCTAATGTAATTATCATATAAGATAAAACCTGCGGTAATTAATTCTAGCAGCACGTGCTGGGCGCTGTGTGCCTATGCCATCGCCGTTGCCGGCTGAGTGTGCGGCGACAGCGGCGGCGCAATGCAGCAGCTAATTGATTGCAGTGACGGAGTAGTGCTTGGAAATCGAGAATAATCTTCTTACGCACTGTCCTGCGCCGTGCCGCCTAGGTGCAGATAAATAATGTGGAATTTGATAAATTGATAAAATCAGGGATAACCTCCCTGACTGCTCTGACATCAACCTGGAAATAGCACAGTCACCACCTGTTTCCACTCTGAATGTTCTGCGGAATACTACAGAGGAGGAAGTATGGAAGATAATTTGCAAGTCTCCTGCGAAAAGCTGCATGCTTGATCCAATCCCAACTTGGCTCATCAAAGAAAGTAGAAGCGAATTACTTCCAGTAATGACTAACATCATAAATTCTTCTCTCAGATCTAGCCAGGTACCGAAATCCATGAAGTCGGCTATAGTAACACCGTTACTTAAGAAATCTACCCTAGATCCAGATATTCTAAAGAACTACCGTCCTGTCAGTAACCTTTCTTACATCTCAAAACTGTTGGAGAGGGTGGTGGCGGGGCGACTCACTGACTACATGACTGAGAACAACTTGCATGAACATTTACAATCTGCTTACAAGCCTGGTCACAGCACTGAGACTGCCCTAGTGAAAGTACAGAATGACATTCTAACCAGCATTGACCAGCATGGAGTAGTTATACTGGTCATGTTAGATCTGAGTGCGGCGTTCGACACCATCGACCATGATATTCTATTCAGCAGAATGGAAAATACATTAGGTATTACGGGTCAAGCACTTGCTTGGTTTAAGTCTTACCTGTCAGGACGCACACTCCGCATCAAGATTGACAAGTCATTCTCTGAGTTACAGGACATTCTGTGGTCCGTACCACAGGGATCAGTGCTAGGACCATTGTTGTTCCTGATCTACCTCCTACCCCTTGGAAAACTCATCAGAAAGCATGGTTTAGAGCTTCACATATATGCAGACGACACACAGCTCTATCTGGCAATAAAACCTATCACTCAACAAGCTGTGGACATAGGAGTTGCTAGGCTGGAGGGCTGCCTCACTGACATATATACATGGATGTCACAGAACAAGCTAAAACTGAATGCAGACAAAACGGAAGTCCT
>OZ012696.1:36761442-36766442 GCA_963942565.1 Maea johnstoni
GATTGATGCCAGATATTCACCTGCTGGCTCGTACAGTATGCTTCCCAATACACGACCTCGATAGGCTGCCTCTATAGCCCAGCCATCTAGGAAGCTGACAATAACTGATTGCTGTCAGTAAACACGTCAGGGAACCAGGGTTCTAATTCGGCTCGAGGCCTGATGGAAAACTGCCAATGACTTCTGATTAGTCTGCGGTTCTCCCTGGCCACTCTAGTTCCATCCAAATGACTAGTTGGTGTGTGTTTCTAAAATGTCGTTCAACAGGACTTTAAGTGCTCTGTTACTGTTTGCAAACATTTCATTTGGTATGTATAGACATACAACATAACAGTCACTATCCATATTGCTTGAGGTAAATAATTTTAGATTTTCTATTCAATCAAACATTCCTGTAAGATATATATGTCACCCCAAAGCATCTATATTAAGCCTTGTGTATCCGAACCCACTCAATTGATGAGTTTGCTGCAGTATAACATCAACTATTATATTTCATTATATGTCAGGCATACTTCGGATTGTTTCAATGTCTCTTATCTTAAGTTCTATAAACATTGAGTTATTGTCTTTGGGTCATTCCATTTCAGTATATGAACTCATACATAGCATCCGTGCGATATGCAACTTTTCCCGAGTTTGGATTCAGCATTTTAGTCTTTTTTCTATCATAATCTAGGTTGGGCATAACTAGCCATTTGTTAATGGTGGGGGTACTTGAGTGGTAACTATTTTCCACCAGGTCTTTGGGAAATTCCTATATGCATCTAACCAGATTCAATAGAGACAGTGGCAAGAGACAGAGAGCAGCCAGTGACAATGCTCTAGCTGTGGGGGCAGAGCAATCACCGTGTGAACAGGAAACACTCAGCCTGGGGAGCGGTGAGAGACAGTGAGCAGCCAGTGACAACGCTCTAGCTGTGGGGGCGGAGCAGGCACCGTGTGCACAGGAAACACTCAGCCTGAGGAGCGGTGAGAGACAGTGAGCAGTCAGTGACAACGCTCTAGCTGTGGGGGCAGAGCAGGCACCGTATGCACAGGAAACACTCAGCCTGAGAAGCGGTGAGAGACAGTGAGCAGTCAGTGACAACGCTCTAGACCGCCCAGCTGTGGGGGCGGAGCAGGCACCGTGTGCACAGGAAACACTCAGCCTGAGGAGCGGTGAGAGACAGTGAGCAGTCAGTGACAACGCTCTAGACCGCCCAGCTGTGGGGGCGGAGCAGGCACCGTGTGCACAGGAAACACTCAGCCTGAGGAGCGGTGAGAGACAGTGAGCAGTCAGTGACAACGCTCTAGACCGCCCAGCTGTGGGGGCGGAGCAGGCACCGTGTGCACAGGAAACACTCAGCCTGAGGAGCGGTGAGAGACAGTGAGCAGCCAGTGACAACGCTCTAGACCGCCCAGCTGTGGGGGCAGAGCAGGCACCGTGTGCACAGGAAACACTCAGCCTGAGGAGCGGTGAGAGACAGTGAGCAGTCAGTGGCAATGCTCTAGCTGTGGGGGCAGAGCAGGCACCGTGTGCACAGGAAACACTCAGCCTGAGGAGCGGTGAGAGACAGTGAGCAGCCAGTGACAACGCTCTAGACCGCCCAGCTGTGGGGGCGGAGCAGGCACCGTGTGCACAGGAAACACTCAGCCTGAGGAGCGGTGAGAGACAGTGAGCAGCCAGTGACAACGCTCTAGCTGTGAGGCAGAGCAGGCACCGTGTGCACAGGAAACACTCAGTCTGAGGAGCGGTGAGAGACAGTGAGCAGTCAGTGGCAATGCTCTAGCTGTGGGGGCAGAGCAGGCACCGTGTGCACAGGAAACACTCAGCCTGAGGAGCGGTGAGAGACAGTGAGCAGTCAGTGGCAACGCTCTAGCTGTGGGGGCAGAGCAGGCACCGTGTGCACAGGAAACACTCAGCCTGAGGAGCGGTGAGAGACAGTGAGCAGTCAGTGGCAATGCTCTAGCTGTGGGGGCAGAGCAGGCACCGTGTGCACAGGAAACACTCAGCCTGAGAAGCGGTGAGAGACAGTGAGCAGCCAGTGACAACGCTCTAGACAGCCCAGCTGTGGGGGCGGAGCAGGCACCGTGTGCACAGGAAACACTCAGCCTGAGGAGCGGTGAGAGACAGTGAGCAGTCAGTGGCAATGCTCTAGCTGTGGGGGCAGAGCAGGTGTGCACAGGAAACACTCAGCCTGAGGAGCGGTGAGAGACAGTGAGCAGTCAGTGGCAACGCTCTAGCTGTGGGGGCAGAGCAGGCACCGTGTGCACAGGAAACACTCAGCCTGAGGAGCGGTGAGAGACAGTGAGCAGTCAGTGGCAATGCTCTAGCTGTGGGGGCAGAGCAGGCACCGTGTGCACAGGAAACACTCAGCCTGAGAAGCGGTGAGAGACAGTGAGCAGCCAGTGACAACGCTCTAGACCGCCCAGCTGTGGGGGCGGAGCAGGCACCGTGTGCACAGGAAACACTCAGCCTGAGGAGCGGTGAGAGACAGTGAGCAGCCAGTGACAACGCTCTAGCTGTGGGGGCGGAGCAGGCACCGTGTGCACAGGAAACACTCAGCCTGAGGAGCGGTGAGAGACAGTGAGCAGCCAGTGACAACGCTCTAGCTGTGGGGGCAGAGCAGGCACCGTGTGCACAGGAAACACTCAGCCTGAGGAGCGGTGAGAGACAGTGAGCAGTCAGTGGCAATGCTCTAGCTGTGGGGGCAGAGCAGGCACCGTGTGCACAGGAAACACTCAGCCTGAGGAGCGGTGAGAGACAGTGAGCAGTCAGTGGCAACGCTCTAGCTGTGGGGGCAGAGCAGGCACCGTGTGCACAGGAAACACTCAGCCTGAGGAGCGGTGAGAGACAGTGAGCAGTCAGTGGCAATGCTCTAGCTGTGGGGGCAGAGCAGGCACCGTGTGCACAGGAAACACTCAGCCTGAGGAGCGGTGAGAGACAGTGAGCAGCCAGTGACAACGCTCTAGACCGCCCAGCTGTGGGGGCGGAGCAGGCACCGTGTGCACAGGAAACACTCAGCCTGAGGAGCGGTGAGAGACAGTGAGCAGCCAGTGACAACGCTCTAGCTGTGAGGCAGAGCAGGCACCGTGTGCACAGGAAACACTCAGCCTGAGGAGCGGTGAGAGACAGTGAGCAGTCAGTGACAACGCTCTAGACCGCCCAGCTGTGGGGGCGGAGCAGGCACCGTGTGCACAGGAAACACTCAGCCTGAGGAGCGGTGAGAGACAGTGAGCAGCCAGTGACAACGCTCTAGCTGTGAGGCAGAGCAGGCACCGTGTGCACAGGAAACACTCAGCCTGAGGAGCGGTGAGAGACAGTGAGCAGCCAGTGACAACGCTCTAGCTGTGGGGGCGGAGCAGGCACCGTGTGCACAGGAAACACTCAGCCTGAGGAGCGGTGAGAGAGAGTGAGCAGTCAGTGGCAATGCTCTAGACCGCCCAGCTGTGGGGGCGGAGCAGGCACCGTGTGAACAGGAAACACTCAGCCTGAGGAGCGGTGAGAGACAGTGAGCAGCCAGTGACAACGCTCTAGACCGCCCAGCTGTGGGGGCGGAGCAGGCACCGTGTGCACAGGAAACACTCAGCCTGAGGAGCGGTGAGAGACAGTGAGCAGTCAGTGGCAATGCTCTAGCTGTGGGGGCAGAGCAGGCACCGTGTGCACAGGAAACACTCAGCCTGAGGAGCGGTGAGAGACAGTGAGCAGTCAGTGGCAACGCTCTAGCTGTGGGGGCAGAGCAGGCACCGTGTGCACAGGAAACACTCAGCCTGAGGAGCGGTGAGAGACAGTGAGCAGTCAGTGGCAATGCTCTAGCTGTGGGGGCAGAGCAGGCACCGTGTGCACAGGAAACACTCAGCCTGAGGAGCGGTGAGAGACAGTGAGCAGCCAGTGACAACGCTCTAGACCGCCCAGCTGTGGGGGCGGAGCAGGCACCGTGTGCACAGGAAACACTCAGCCTGAGGAGCGGTGAGAGACAGTGAGCAGCCAGTGACAACGCTCTAGCTGTGAGGCAGAGCAGGCACCGTGTGCACAGGAAACACTCAGCCTGAGGAGCGGTGAGAGACAGTGAGCAGTCAGTGACAACGCTCTAGACCGCCCAGCTGTGGGGGCGGAGCAGGCACCGTGTGCACAGGAAACACTCAGCCTGAGGAGCGGTGAGAGACAGTGAGCAGCCAGTGACAACGCTCTAGCTGTGAGGCAGAGCAGGCACCGTGTGCACAGGAAACACTCAGCCTGAGGAGCGGTGAGAGACAGTGAGCAGCCAGTGACAACGCTCTAGCTGTGGGGGCGGAGCAGGCACCGTGTGCACAGGAAACACTCAGCCTGAGGAGCGGTGAGAGAGAGTGAGCAGTCAGTGGCAATGCTCTAGACCGCCCAGCTGTGGGGGCGGAGCAGGCACCGTGTGAACAGGAAACACTCAGCCTGAGGAGCGGTGAGAGACAGTGAGCAGTCAGTGACAACGCTCTAGACCGCCCAGCTGTGGGGGCGAAGCAGGCACCGTGTGCACAGGAAACACTCAGCCTGAGGAGCGGTGAGAGACAGTGAGCAGTCAGTGACAACGCTCTAGACCGCCCAGCTGTGGGGGCGGAGCAGGCACCGTGTGCACAGGAAACACTCAGCCCTGAGGAGCGGTGAGAGACAGTGAGCAGTCAGTGACAACGCTCTAGACCGCCCAGCTGTGGGGGCGGAGCAGGCACCGTGTGCACAGGAAACACTCAGCCTGAGGAGCGGTGAGAGACAGTGAGCAGCCAGTGACAACGCTCTAGACCGCCCAGCTGTGGGGGCGGAGCAGGCACCGTGTGCACAGGAAACACTCAGCCTGAGGAGCGGTGAGAGACAGTGAGCAGTCAGTGGCAATGCTCTAGCTGTGGGGGCAGAGCAGGCACCGTGTGCACAGGAAACACTCAGCCTGAGGAGCGGTGAGAGACAGTGAGCAGCCAGTGACAACGCTCTAGCTGTGGGGGCGGAGCAGGCACCGTGTGCACAGGAAACACTCAGCCTGAGGAGCGGTGAG
>OZ012696.1:36768942-36779503 GCA_963942565.1 Maea johnstoni
ACTAACCCATGCATGTATTTGATCCTACTACTACTACTACTACTACTACTACTACTACTACTACTACTACCAATAATAATAATAATAATAATAATAATAATAATAATAATAATAATAATAATGATAATAATAATAATAATAATAATAATAATAATAATAATAATAATAATAACAAAAAAACGGTCGAGCAAGTGGACATGATATCAAACGACTAAGCCTCGCTGAAACGCCTGTTTTATCATTGATAGTGTACATGCATTCTACGTATTCGACGTCCCCTCTTTATCACAAAGCGACTGGACGAGATTGTCTGGGTGGATTGTGAACTATCTCATGTAGGGCCAAGCATCCACTTTGTCTAGACCGTAACTGATGTGTTTAGGGGCACGCCGACTAATAAGCCACTATTAAATGACAGTGGGAAATCGCTTGATAAACGGATCAGCTTTGCCCAACAAGGTCAATATTGCAATGTAGTACTCAATTGCTATAGTCAGCATCTACTCAACGTTAGATTTATGGATGAGTTTGCCTGGTTGATGATGGCTATAGATTCGCAATGTTGAGAAGATTGCGTTTAGTTAAACCCATTGTTGTTAATAGCATGGCTATAGTAGATGATGGCATATCTCTCTGCCCTCCATCAGCGTATGTCAATCAGTAATGAGACAGGAACCCACAGCCAAAGTTAGATTGCCCTCTCCCAGTCTGCAGAAACAGTACCAAGGGACCTTAGAATGGTAATGCGAAACTGCCATGTAAACCATTAATCAGGATCATATAGAGATTCGAACCGACACATTGTTCGTGGAAAAGTAGTAGTAGTAGTAGTAGTAGTAGTAGTAGTAGTAGTAGTAGTAGTAGTAGTAGTAGTAGTGTGTTTATTTTATGTTCTTTTATCGTATCATCCAATATTCACTTCCTATCCTATAGCATCGTATGCTATCTGTTTATGTTCTGTACCGTGTCTGCTTTTTATAATAGTTTAGTTTATACAGTCAATAGATACGATTCTTTGTGAATTTCGTATATTGCAAAACTCATACATACATATCTACATCTATATATTTGTATCTCTCAATCTATCTATAACTATATATATATTTATATGTAAGTGTGTGTGTTCTAAAGCAATATAAAGATAAAAAAGGAATTTGAAACCAACATAATATGAATTAAGTATTAAACACAACGGAGGGAACTCCCTTTTGTTGCTCCGTGGCAATAGCAAGGCATTAGCGAGCTACCGAGCAAAGAAAACATAACTGAAATAGCATCTTTAAAGGTATTCGGTTTATAGTCTTGTATCCACCGAAGTGCTCACACGACCTTCCTCCCCTAGTACATACAGAAACCATTTCAATCCCCCGGGGGATATTCCAGAGCAACTGGCAGCATATAGCGCACACACTCTAAGCACTGCCTTATTTATGCTAGGTACCCGTTTTGCAGCTGGGTAGACTGAAGCAATATGGAATAAACTGTCTTGCCCAAGTACGACCAAAGTGCCCGGAGTGGCCGGGAATCGAACCAGCGACCCTCTGATTACTAGTCCGACACCTAACCAACTGAGCTACTTTGTCCCCATGTCTTTAACCCTTTACTGCTCGCAGCGGCCAAAGGCAGCCGGACAATTTTGACGGAATTTGCCACGCAAAGGCAACGTTTGGAAAATATATGAAGGGGAAGTGTTATTCATAACTCAACAAACAACTTTCCTTTGAATAGTTTGTAAAATCACTCTTAGTTTTAAAATTGTTGTCAAAATTATTATAGATACATACGACAATTTCTAGGTACACTCGTAAGCGTTAATGGGTTAAGAAAGCGGAAACTTCCTGTGCAAAAGCCACCTGGTTGCTACCCTGAGCTCGAGAGGATAGATTTATGATATGTTGGTGAGTTAGAAACACGGTTCGGCTTTTCCAGTGCAAACACGATGGCCGCATCCGTCACCATCAGTTTCACTAAAAATGCGATCTTTTCCCCAGAGAACACAAACTGAATTTTACGATAAATGGCCTAAGTGGGAGATTTATGTCGGCGTTCTGATTAGCTATCGCGTATACAGGCCGACCTTCTCTATTAGTATCCTAATTAAGCTAATAATTTCGCCTCGCAGATAATCCCTTGACATTTTGTTTTAGCGTACTCAAGAGGAAATTAACGTATCAAAGTGATTGGCTCATACACTGCAATCACGTGGCAAGTCTTTATATGCGAAACGGGTTTAAGCTACACACCATAGACTGCAAGGATATTGGTGGAGAAAAGTGGAGTACCCGACGAAAACTACCGCCTAACCCGGGATCTTGGCAACGTTCTCATATGCCCCGACCGGTATTTGATTTCAGCAAGTGGTTGAAAGACAGCGCGTAGTCAAAGACAACGTCTAAGGCCACTCGGCCATCAGAGCAGTCAGTATCTTGTTTACCTTTAGGGCTCCTGTGAGGCGCTTGTTTACCTTTAGGGCTCCTGCGAGGTGCTTGTTTACCTTTAGGGCTCCTGTGAGGCGCTTCTTTACCTTTAGGGATCCTGTTATGCGCTTGTTTACCTTTAGGGCTCCTGTGAGGCGCTTGTTTACCTTTAGGGCTCATGTGATGCGCTTGTTTAACTTTAGGGATCCTGTTATGCGCTTGTTTACCTTTAGGGCTCCTGTGAGGCGCTTGTTTACCTTTAGGGCTCATGTGATGCGCTTGTTTAACTTTAGGGACCCTGTGATGCGCTTGTTTACCTTTAGGGCTCCTGTGAGGCGCTTGTTTACCTTAAGGGCTCCTGTGAGGCGCTTCTTTACCTTTAGGGATCCTGTTATGCGCTTGTTTACCTTTAGGGCTCCTGTGAGACGCTTGTTTACCTTTAGGGCTCATGTGATGCGCTTGTTTACCTTTAGGGCTCCTGTTATGCGCTTGTTTACCTTTAGGGCTCCTGTGAGGCGCTTGTTTACCTTTAGGGCTCCTGTGAGGCGCTTGTTTACCTTTAGGGATCCTGTGAGGCGCTTGTTTACCTTAAGGGATCCTGTTATGCACTTGTTTACCTTAAGGGATCCTGTAAGGCGCTTGTTTACTTTTAGGGCTCCTGTGAGGCGCTTGTTTACTTTTAGGGCTCCTGTGAGGCGCTTGTTTACTTTTAGGGCTCCTGTGAGGCGCTTGTTTACCTTCAGGGATCCTGGGATGCGCTTGTGTGAGGTGCTTGTTTACCTTTAGGACTCCTGTGAGGCTGTTTACCTTTAGGGCTCCTGTGAGGCGCTTGTTTACCTTTAGGGCTCCTGTGAGGCGCTTGTGTAAGGTGCTTGTTTACTTTTAGGGCTCCTGTGAGGCGCTTGTTTACCTTTAGGGCTCCTGTGAGGCGCTTGTGTAAGATGCTTGTTTACTTTTAGGGCTCCTGTGAGGCGCTTGTTTACCTTTAGGGATCTTTTGATGCGCTTGTTTACCTTTAGGGCTCCTGTGAGGCGCTTGTTTAAGGTGCTTGTTTACTTTTAGGGCTCCTGTGAGGCGCTTGTTTATTTTTAGGGATCCTGTGAGGCACTTGTGTGAGGCGCTTGTTTACCCTTAGGGCTGCTGTGAGGCGCTTGTTTACCCTTAGGGTTCCTGTGAGGCCCTTGTTTACCCTTAGAGCTCCTGTGAGGCGCTTGTTTACCTTTAGGGCTATTGTGAGTCGCTTGTTTACCTTTAGGGCTCCTGTGAGGCGCTTGTTTACCTTCAGGGATCCTGTCATGCGCCTGTTTACCTTTAATGATCCTGCAAGCTTGTTTATCGTGTGGCGGTTTTGAGACAATATGGTGGCATTAGCGGTTTAAGTGAATAAAACGAAGATGGATTATTTTTCCCAATTATGCTGCAGCGGATATCATCATCTATTAAGCTTTGCCGGGTATTAGATAGTGTAGCCAAGGAAGTGATATTCGGGCTAGGGATAACAATGAACTAATGCTGAGATACTACCAGTCAAATCATATCATTATTTTTTCTTGTGAGGGAGTTCTTTGATTGTTTTCTGTAGTGAATGTCAATGCGGTGTAATTAGCTAGAGTAATATTTACGAAATAATAGACTTAAGCTGTTAACTAGTAAAAACATTGGTCACAAAAGTGAAGATGAATTGGACTGCACATGTTTAGAGTGGTTGTGAGCTGGCCTCAGGTTGGCCACGCCTCCTGGACGCGCAGCTCCTTCAGTTTCCTCCTCGACCTCGTAAAAGCGCTACATATACTGTATAACTGGTTAATTTGGCGTGTACTTAAGATGGCGTTTTTTTTCAAAAAAGTATTTTCCCTGTATTTATGTTGGTGTCTGGAGCAGTCAGAACAACGCCATCTTTAGGTAGACATATTTGTATGCGATCTTTAATTTGGCGTTGATGGGCATTCGCCGAAAAACGCCAAATTAAAAACCACGCCAAATTAACCAGTTATACAGTATTTAAAGCCGATTTCGCTTCCACTTTGTTATAACTAGCTAGGCAGATATCTGTCAACAACAACAATCCCGTAAAAGGTATTCTAAAAGCCTTATTCCATTTCAATATTGAAAAGATAAAGTTCACATTGTGGGTGATAAATATTTTCGACCAATGTCCCAATATAGAAATATCGTTAAAAGCCAAATGTCTGAACGTAATGGTAACAGTAAAGTACTGACATTTAATTCTGGCACAAAACGGCCGGTCAGCCAAATGTCACAAAGTCGATCCATACTTGAAGCAAACGTATTTTTCTAAAATGCCCCCTTTCTCTATTCAAAGGTAGCTCCGACAGACATTCTTAGTTTGTGCGTGTGTCAAATAGTCAGTTACCAACTATAATATTGTAAATATGTATTTTTCTTATGGAAAATAAGTGCCGGCGAAGGGGAAGGTATTTATATTATTACAACTTCCGTTATTATAATAGAATATTTGAAGTCCATCTGTTTCCTGCATATTCCTTATTTCAATTTCATGTGACTTTCATTCTATCACTTGCAATTAAACCGTTCTCCATTATTGAAAAGTACTTCATTGAAGATTACGACATTCAATAGGTTTTCGGCAATTGGTTACCCAATACTTTATCCGAATGTGCTAATTGCTAATTTCATTTAGCAGTCTATTCCCTTCTTTACTAGCTGTTGACACCAACGACCGTCACATCTTAATCTCCAATAGTTGTCCTCCCATGTATGCCGTTGTCCTCCCGGGCTGATGCAAAGATTGAGTTATGTGCTGCAGCACCGGGAGCTGTGGCGGAATTAGCGACAGTAGGGATTGCTGTGATTGCATAACTCGCCTAACAGAATCACTGAGAGGGCAACGACAGACACGGGACCTGCCAAGAATACTAGCACCCTTCTGCAAGGTTTGGATTTTAACTAAGGTTGTCCGATATAGAATTCAGCTTTACTGGTCAATTAGGGCTATATCACTATCACTATATATATATATATATATATATATATATATATATATATATATATATATATATATATATATATATATATATATATATATATATATATATATATGTATATATATATATATATATATATATATATACATACATACATACATACATACATATATATATATATATATATATATATATATATATATATATATATATATATATATATATATATATATATATATATATATGTGTGCTTTGCATACATACATACATACATGCATGCATACATACATCCATACATACATACATACAAACATACATACATACATACATACATACATACATACATACATACATACATATATATATATATATATATATATATATATATATATATATATATATATATATATATATATATATATATATATATATATATATATATATATATATATATATATATATATATATATATACGGTATGCGGCATACATGCATTGTATTGTCTTGGGGGACCAAATGACTTGGCCCTATTGGTGATTGGTCGCGATGTTCCATTTGGAGTGAAGCTTGCTTCTCGTTGGCGTGTGCGACTGACAGGCGGAAGATAATACACAAATTGCAACAATTACTTGTCACTGGAGATTCAAGTCAATTAACGGCTACCTGTGTATGTCTGAGGGGGATATCCCACGACGACTTGTGAGTGTGGACAACTGTGCGTGCTGCGTCACATCTCCACTGGTGAATGATAGGAAGTAATAGACTCCCAACCCAAGAACAAAACATCTAAGTATGTGGCGGGACAGCTTATTATACCTCTATTCGACTGATTGCCAAGGATTGTCTTGAGTGTCTGTCATGGTCTATATGTAACTGTGATAGGGCAGGCTCTCAAGCGAGAAGTCCCCGTTTGGTCGTTAAGTAATAATGTGCCGTTACATAGTATGTATAAAGGAACCAAATGGTTTTATTGGTGGATCCATGTTGTCTTAACAGGAAACAGACCCCTTGCGACTCGTACAAAGAGGACTAGGCCGACCTTAATTGCTGATAACACAACCAAAAAAAATATTCTCCGACATCGTGCAGTTATGCAGCAATCGTTGATATATTCTGATTGTGGGTTTGATGAATTGTTTGGTAAATATATCGTAAAAGGATCACATTCAGTTGCTCACTTTATCGAGTGTATAGAATTACAAGAAATTATTTTCGCCAGTGGCTACAAGTATTCAATGCTACATTCTGACGCTACTGTATCATCGGCAGTTTTATGGTTTTAAGTGAGGAAACCGCATCAATATGACTCTTTATGAAAATGAGCTATTTTGGCAATGTGTGTACTTCTCCCCACACACATTTCCTACTGTGTGGTTCAGAAACTACATACCAATCACTGGCAATTGATATATTTCCATAAGTATAATTATATATTACATATTCTGTATACAATCTTGATATTGGACCTCATGTTTTGGATGAATAAAGCTGCAGTTTTGGTATAACAGGTAAGATGAATCATTTTAATTTATCATTTAAGCCAAAGGTAAAAATGTTAACATAAATCAAAGTTTTTATCGATATCTTGTCGTAGATGGTGAATATTGTGCTGTTTAAAACTTACCACAATTGTATTGGACAAAATGAAGAACATTTTATATCGATTCTTGGCCCTGCTGATTTCAATTAACCACATTTCATGCAAAGTATGGCAGGAATATTCGACATTAAATTTGTAAAGTCATCATCTTCACCTTTATCAGAACAGAATAACACTTTCTTTTACATTTAATCTTAACCCTTTTCTTGTCGATAAATGATAGCACTTTATTGTCGTTTCCTGACCTTGCTGAACTTGAGTAACAATTCATTGGTTCCTTACTATATTGGACTTACTCTGGAATGAATAAGACATTTTTCTTTTTATTTTATTGATTACTTTCTTTATTGGACTTACATTCTTCTCCCTATTACTGTCAGGAATTGAAACATGGTCTTCACAGGTTAATGATGTTGATCATAGGTGGGGTCGTTCTAAGACAAACATGCCTCTCAGTCCTATCTTAGCCTGGCAGACAGGAGGCCATAAAGATAATTTGGCTATGAAGCGAAGCGAACAGAATCACCTGCCCTAGGGAAGGTCATCTCACTACTATCATACAGGAAGCACGTGATCTGAAGGTCGTGTGATGCGAGCAATGGAATTCACATTTGACCAGAATATAGCACAGGGCAGAGCATAAAGCACATTCCCTATCTTACATGAAGTGATCAGGTATGTAAGCTACTTCATCTACCAGGAAGAACTGCAGGAAGACAAACAAGAGTCTCGCTAGCCAGTGCTGTTCATTGCAATACTACGCATGCTACGAATCAATCAAAGGATCATTTCTTTGTAATGTGAAAAATTTGAAAAAGATAATTGGTTCAAATTTGCCCTTGCATTTCAGGGATGTAGGCGTTAGCAATATGGTGACATTTGCGATAACTAGGACAGGTAAGAAGATATACATATATATATATATATTTGTGATATACATATATATATATATATATATATATATATATATATATTTATATATATATATATATATATATATATATATATATATATATATATATATATATATATACATATTAGAACAAGGTGAATGTAAACAAAATTATGACATATGTTATGTTAATATCAGGGGACGATGGTCTAAATTGCTGAAATATTCAAACCATTATTTGTGATAACTAATTCATTTGGATCAAAATGAATTAGTCGCAATAGTTTTAGAAAAGTTGAGCCGTCTTTCTAAGGTTCCGTAAGTTAGACGGTTTAGTCAGATTGAATGGAGACAAGACAGCCGTTTAAAGCGAATTAAAGAAGGTTAGAAACGACACCAGCCTGACTCCAAACAGAAATGTTTCTAGTACATGTATGTGATACCATATGAACTTTACACAGCCAGCATCAGAATGTATGTATGCGAGTCCATATGTTCGTTTTTTACCACTATACATTTCAGGGCAGAGATACCCATTGAGAATGGTTTGCTCTAATATATGAACATATTTGGATCACCCGAGAATCTGGTTAACACACGTCACACGCACAACGCTACATGTAGGCCATGCCATCGTTGTTTCCATATCCGTGCGCATTGGGACCTTAAATATTATACAAATATGACATCCCTGTGTGGTGTACAACAGGAATAACTCCCCCGAGAGAGAATTCTCGCCCGAGGGCGTAGCCCGAGGTCGACAATCCTCTCGAGGGGGAGTTATTGCTGTTGTACACCACACAGGGATGTCATATTTGTTTTATTATACCGAACAACATACAAAACTCAAAAGGGGGAAAAATGACAAACACCAGAGATTTGGATAAATACTCTTTTGTAAAAAAAAACTACAAATTACAATAACAGGGATGTCCAACTGTTACATTGACGCATCAGAAGGCAACAGAAGCCCCAACACGTACAACAGGAGAAAGTTTTCAGTTTGACTCAGAAGATTTTCTAAAAACATGAACAAATGAGTCTACTCGATGTTTCGCTTCCCTTTTCAAATAAAATTTGTATCAAAAAACGTTTAAACATTTATTGATACCACCTCTTAATCAATCTAGGTGCTTATTCATTAGCAAGACACTGAACCTTATTTGTTTGTTTGTACTTTTACTGTCTTTATTAGTTCGAGCAACTCTAACTGTGGTACCGGCCGTTGTTTAGTATATGCTGTCTATTGGCCTCGTCACAGTTAGACTCTAACTTAGAGATCCGAGCATTTATAAAATAGCATCTGCGCCAAGAAACACCCCCCAAAACCAGTCACGTTCGTACCATACCTTATTTGTTTGTATAATTCTATCTTTATTTGATAAAAATCCGTTGCCTGGTGCCTATTAGGCACGATTTTAAAGTCAAGGAGGTCAACCTTGTGGATTTCACGTCGGCGATGGCTGACGTTTATATGCACGCATGCGCATCGAGCTCATTGGCCTAGTTTCACCGGTAGCGGTGATTATTCCACTAATTCATGGCTGTTGCCGTGAATTATTCAACTAATTCATGAGCTGTTAAGGACAACAGCCTGTCACCAAGGAGTGAGGAAATCATGACGACTAATCCATGGCCCTTGACCAACAAGAATCAAGAATCTTCACGTGAGGTATAATAATACATATTATAGGCCTCGTCTGGGGGCACACGGTGTGTACCCGGGCATAGCCAGGCCTCAGCCCCAGCCAAAATATAGTTATGTGTACACGGTAACGATTGAAATGGGATAAAATATATATCTTAGGGTTAAAAGCAGACAATCACGCGAATAGAACTCTTTCCTCATTACACATTAACTAGCATTGCGCTGATGTCCATCCTATACAAACTATTTGCATTGATCGTTCATAAGGCAAACAGATATAGATAGTCCTTTAATTAATTCCCACCCCCCACATTTAGAATGATATCTATATGAATTTTCCCAACCAACCTATTTACATTTCTAAAAACACTCTACGTTTTGGTTCAGTTTTGCGGTAATTTTTTTGAGTTCATTTCTGGGTAATATTATTAGTCGGTTACCTCAGTCCCCTTCTTGATCAAATAAAAACATCAAGTTGTTGTTAATTGACATCAATAAGCATACTCTGCACATACAACCTGAACCTCTCAAAAATCCACATCTGTCTTATTCAGAAACATGACTTGTCCTTTAAATTCTCCCTATGATCCAGCTGCAACCTGATATCCGCATAAATCAACAAACTGCCAGGAAACCACTGATGGATTTGCGTCAAGAGCTTGGAAATTTAAAATGGCTTATTCGACACCTTCATTAATCATGCAATTTCTCGTCTTACTCTTTGGACTCTTGCGTCCTGCGTCATGCATTGAAGAACAGGTATAGCCTGATTACTGATGACATATTAATCCAATCTACAGCATGCAAAAAGTGTTCAGAATTTTCCTCTCAATTAACATATTTTTCTGTATTCGTTTTACTTGAATGTTCTATAATATCAAACATTCCTGCTATTGTGTGTGTATAGATATCTAGTGTGTGTGTATACATATATATATATATATATATATATATATATATATATATATATATATATATATAGAGAGAGAGAGAGAGAGAGAGAGAGAGAGAGAGAGAGATAGATAGATATAGATAGATA
>OZ012696.1:36779703-36782203 GCA_963942565.1 Maea johnstoni
CCTTCAGCAATATGGTGATATTTGCGATAACTAGGACAGGTGAGAAGATCAGGGATATATATATACATATATATATATATATATATATATAATATATATATATATATATATATATATATATATATATATATATGTAAGTATATATATACATATATATATATATATATATATGTGTGTGTATATATGTATATACACACATATATATATATATATATATATATATATATATATATATATATATATATATATATATATATACATATATATATATATATATATATATATATATATATATATACATATATTTTATATATATATACGTATATATATATATATATATATATATATTATACATATATATATATATATATATATATATATATATATATATATATATATATATATATATATATATGTACATATATCAAATATATGTATAAATATATATATATACTAGAAAAGTACCCGTCCTACGGACGGTAACCACGAAATTTCTATTTAGGTCAAAAATATCAGGGCACCCAGATATCCTTGCAACCACACACTTAGGGCTACCTTACCTATGGATCTTTAATTCAAGAGGCTTGGTAAACATATATGCCATTGATAGATAAGTTGTCAAACCGGTATTGGAAAGGTGGTGGTGGGGTGGTGTCCATTTATCATATCACTCAGGACGAATTCTAATCATTTCTACTCAAAACAATTTCGTTTAATAAGATCAATATAAAATATGACATACGATATGTCATTTACACCCGTCCTAATTTGGTTCTTCCTGTTGAAAGATATCATTTATGAATTTTTGTCATTCGGTATGATTAACAGACTCGTTTACAACTTTTTAAAGCTAAGATTATTAATGGGGTAGGTTAGATGAGGAAACACAGATGTATAAACCTCTTACACTTGAATGGTCGACTCTAATGCATTATACACGAACTGTGATATAACAATTCGTAGCTTTGCTTGCTTTCTCCTCTGCCACTTAGGGATACGTAGTGACGGGTGCCGTAGTAAACGGCGAACACCACCTACATACCCTTAGCCCCCATTGCCATTCTCATCACGCACCCAACCTAATTGGAGTTGAAGAATGTCGTGAGAGAAAGCTCGCAATCGTTCACTGCGCTGGATTCTCTCTTGGCAATAATGCAATTTCAATAAAAGTGCAACACAGTAATCTGCTTAGCATAATTGGCCAACTAAACATTTGCAAGTTATTTGATTGAATAAATGTGGTCAGTTCATATATAAATTTGTCAAAATCGTAAATAGTTTAAAACATTTATTGAAAGAAATATTCTTTATTTTACAATTTGCGGAATTCAGTACTCTTTACACGTCTGTTGGTAACTTCCTATGTTGTTTTAAAGCTGCACATGAATATTAATTGACCTACGTTCCGCAGGTTAGGTGCTAAATATAATCATATATATATACATATATATATATATATATATATATATATATATATATATATATATATATATATATATATATATATATATATATATATATATATATATATATACCGGGTTTATATATATGTATATGCTATCAATGAAATATTTTGGGAATAAGTCCAGATACGAAAAAAAACGTGGAAAGAATGTGTATGAGTTGGCCAGTAAGCATTTTGGTATGATTCGACCCACACATTATTTCCAAATGATACTTTTATGTGGATATCCTCCCCCTCCCCCCAAAAAATGATAAATAGATAAAAAAAAAGGGTTTTTCTTTGAGCTGCTAAGCTATGATTGTTAAGGAAATGTAAAAACAATACTGTTTCAATAATTGTTGAAGGAAAACATATTCAAAGGAGGCACAATCTTCGTTCAAACACGGATTAATTCCAAGCATACCCAAAGTGAGGTATGGGCATGAGGTGGTTCTATAAAATATACATAGACATTAAGTTCCATCACAATTTATATTGATAAAGATAACTTTCACATTGTATCTATTTAAAGCCGGGTAGCTTATGTACTGGCTGTATGGAAAACATTTTTTGGAACTATAGAAAATTCCGAATTATTCAGTAAGCTCAAATATGCATGTAACCTATGCACCACCGTAGTATGCTGAATTGTTTGGGTTTGTTCAAATGCTCTCTCTCTCTCTCTCTAAGCGCACAACCTTTGATTGTGTAGTTCCCAAGGGATGTGTCCGTACGCTCTTAGCGTCGATGCAGTCATTGTCCATTGTGTCCATGCCGCCTAAACCCTTTCGGTGCATGCCCAGGTTCCCTTTGATTACCCGGGTAAGCTATGCTACTACAGTGTGCGTGCTTCTGCCACCGGACAACCCACAAAGTCCGTGCAGTGCAACCCCCATTGTGGAAGCAGAAGTTTGATATCGGTTGTACTATATATCGCCGGGTGTTCATACCACACCCGGCCGTGCTTGAGGATAAGAAATCAGCATCAAAAGCACCTTTTTGTTTAATTTTTTGAAATTAGTTTACGTTAAGAACCATCTAGATACACTCGTCCAC
>OZ012696.1:36787203-36789703 GCA_963942565.1 Maea johnstoni
CAGATGGGATGTCATTAGATCCCTGACATTTAAGGAGCACTTCACTCGATGAGTATGGACTTGGGTATCGATCATCACCGCTCGAGGTATCGTGTTTTCCTGGGAGTACACTGGACACAATCAGTGCCACTTTGCATCCATCATTTAACTCTCGCATCATTCAGGGAGTTTCTCAATAGCGTAGCAGGAGGGTGTACCCCAAAGTCCAGTGTTTAACCCATTAACACTCAGAGCAGCCAAAAGAGGCCTGACGATTTTGGAAATATTTAACTTACAAACACATTTTCTTAAAAACATTTGAAGGAGAAATGTCGATCACACGCCAAAATAGAATTCTCCTTCAAATATTTTGTGAAATTTTTGCTTTATTCAAAAGATATTTCCAAAAGTATGAGAATAGCAGACGACACTTTCTAGAGCAACTCGAAGTGTGAAGGGGTTAATAAGTTGACTTTTAGTGAAGGCTAGTTTCCGTGCGTACGTGGCCAATACAATAACGAGAATATAATAATAACAATAAATGGAATTTATATAGCGCTATTTCCATTCATAAACTGTTCTAAAGCCCTGCAGATTGCCATAGTCTGAGTCATAATCCCACAAAGCCTCAGTGGGCAAGCCTGAAAAGATGGGGAATAAATTCTTTCATTAACCCAAAGGCCAAAGACTACCTGACAACTTGACTGAGGTGTTTCAAGCTAAAGTATAGCTGGCAAAATACTTGAGGAGAAATGTTCATCAGCAACTTACCAACAACTTCTTCTTTCTATTCAAGTTATTGTAAAGGTTATTCTATGTATACATACGACAATATCCAAAGAAACTCTTAGTACACCTCGGTGAAGTGTTTAAAGAAGTGACCCATATGCAATGCAATTAGACGCTGTGACGCGCTCTATTTTGTGTATGCTATGCGTTTATCTCATGTTTGAAATAAAATGTTTGATATGTTACTGGAAGACTATCAGGCCTGTCCTGAATTCCCGGGTACCGGTGTGTGTCATCACAGTCAAAAAGTAGCGAAACCCTTCCAATGCTGAGGCTACGTTCGTCCAAAGCACAAGGGCACAACGATTTTGAAAAATCATCTGGCTGTCATGTTGGTATTCATTTGAAAGCTCCCACTCAGAGTACTCTCATATGAGTTCCCATATCAATCATTTTTCAGGATTTTACATAATTTTGTATTAGCCAAAGTAGCCCAACAGCAGCATAAGAGTTAAGTGACTATGAGTAAGCCTTTGGTTCTGCAGTGTACTCTGATATCCCTACCACTAATAACAACTGGCTTAGGTCACGACTTAGCTGCTGCAATATGGCATAAGATATGAACATGAACACTTGTCACTGTTATATCTTGGACAGAGGTATGTGATTTTACTCGTATCTTAAAATGTAAATCTAATTATTTGTACTTGCATAATCATCCAATCTGATAAATATTAATACTTTTTCATTTGCTCTACCCTATACCTATATTAATACCTAGGATATAAAGATTTTTGACTATTAAGATTAACATTTTGAATGACCAGAGAAAACATATCGATTATGATCAGGCTAAGCAGGTTTCCATTGGTCGGAAATCGGGACCTTGACCCAAATTGAGGTAGGTGAAAATCCGAGTAAGTCAAGTTCGGGGTATGCGTGTTTAGTTGAAAACTGTACCAAAGCAATGTACCCACTACAACACACTACAGATTAGAACACACTCTACAGCCTTATCTCTCATTGCATTGTGGAAAAACGCAGTAGCAGAAGGAAGTATTTATAGTGCCCTTAAATTGCCTGCCTCTGTGCAATGTATCGCTAAGATAAACCAGCTCACAATAAAAACACAATAAATGCCAACCTCAATAGCACTCCTGGCATATGTTCATTGCCGGCGTCAGTACGCTGATAGGCTACGGTGACAACTCGCAACATAGCCACATATGGCAGTGCGGGAACAGCAGAATACGTTCAATACATATGTATGTAGGTCACCACGAGTCATATGCTTAGGTACGTGTCGACAAGACATAGACAAAGGCAGTGGTTCCCTGACGAGAGAGCTAGAGGAACAAGAATTCTAACATGGGGTAAATATTTTTCAGTGACGAGCTCCCAAAGCCGGAAATGATTCACCGATTGTCCGAATATTCGTTCCTATACAGTGATTGTACCTTATTGACCGCTCCAAAAGGAGACGAAAAATCTACGAATACATAATGTGCACAGACATCATACACAAATGAATGACGCAAAACAAAATATAACTGAATACAGACAATGAATTCCTGCACCAGTCGACCGGACGTCTGCTTGCGGCTGGTTGTACAGACACCCTTGGATAGCCACATAACCATAATTTCATGCAGAACATTTCAATAAAGCAGGAAGTTTATAAAGCAATTTAAAAATACTCCACATTCAGAAATTTTAGAAATTGCAGAAAACGTTCTTAGTGTTATATTATTTCACAATAATGATAATAATAATAATAACTATAATAATAATA
>OZ012696.1:36792203-36802203 GCA_963942565.1 Maea johnstoni
GTAAGTTTTCAAATAAGGTCTAACGATACTCTCTAGCGGTAACACCTACTGAGTATTGGACAAACTAAAATAATTGATGACGATTAGACTCGGCAATTCTGACTTATACCTGTTTTGGGATAAAAGCTTGTTTTTTGATCTCTTGTTTTTGCCCCGTCATTTCCAAATATAATTTCAACATGGCAAAAAAATATAAGTGTATCTACAGGAATAAGTTTAGCAATAAAAAAAGCCAGTTTTGGAGAAACAGGTGTTCATGACATAAATCTTAAGAAAATAAGTCCATACATAAAAGTTGAATGTTGAAGATTACTGTGCCTTGTTCTTTACTCTAAAAGTGACGACTAGGACCTTGACATGAAATAGCAATTTATGTTCAAGTCGATTCCATTTTGCTTTGTATGTACACACTCTTTGATTATCTCGTATGCTTTGGTCTGTATGTACAATAGCAAAAGACTACTAGTTCGCTATGTTTGTTTGAACGATAACAACATCTATCTTATTTTGAATTTAAAAAGGTAATGAATAATAATGAAAAACATAATTCCACAGCGAGTACTTCTTTAAGCGGGTATCAAAGGGGAAACAACAAAGGCGCGTCACAGTCTAACATGGCAGGCGTGCCCGCCCTAAATATATGGTTCGGTGAACCCATACTCAATCTACCAATGTATGGAATCAAAAACAATTCTCAGCGTCCATTGGGAATGGTCATTAAGAATGCTTTTCTTCATATGGGTATGATTGTCTGGTATTGGTAGAGAAAGGGTTTCTGTAACTAAGGAAAAAGTGTTGCATCAATCTGTAAATCATACGATGGTTATTGAAACTAATATTTGAGTAATAATTTGTTTGCTTCATCAAAATGTCAGCCGTTCCGTATGTTTTCTTGCTGTACTGTCATGCACATGTTTAGTGTTAGCTACGGGCTATGTCCTGGTGTTAACCCACTCCCACTAGCCAATTAGTCAAGTGACTAACTGTGTGCGTATGCCAGTTTTGTTGCCGACACATCGTAATATGTGTGTGTGTGTATATAATATATATATATATATATATATATATATATATATATATATATATATATATATATATATACATATATATATATATATATATATATATATATATATATATATATATATATATATGTGTGTGTGTGTGTGTGTGTATATATATAATATATATATATGTTATATATATATATATATATATATATATATATATATATATATATATATATATATATATATATATATATATATAAAGGTATTCGGTTTATAGTCTTGTATCCACCGAAGTGCTCACACGACCTTCCTCCCCTAGCAGGCACTGTACATTCAGAAACCATTTCAATCCCCCGGGGGATATTCCAGAGCAACTGGCAGCATATAGCGCACACACTCTAAGCACTGCCTTATTTATGCTAGGTACCCATTTTGCAGCTGGGTAGACTGAAGCAATATGGAATAAACTGTTTTGCCCAAGAACGACCAAAGTGCCCGGAGTGGCCGGGAATCGAACCAGCGACCCTCTGATTACTAGTCCGACACCTAACCAACTGAGCTACTTTGTCCCCATATATATATATATTTATACGTAGGTGTGGATTTTTATACGTGGGTCACTGATGTACGTGACGTACTTTTAGATATGTTATCCTTCTTGGGTGTTTCTACAACTAGGCACTGGCAGACAGATCCGGTCGACAGATGCAGGTATTAAATGTCTGTACTGTATGTATGCACGTGTATGTGTCATAGTCAGCTGTTAGCTGAAGCATTGTTGTTTTGCCACGGCGGCACAACTCGACTGTCTCCTGAATACATGAATACCAAGGAACACACCAACGATTGTATCAGTCCTTTTTCCACAATCGCTAGCAGTAGGTCACTTTTCACCAGCACAGTTGCGAAAGTGCCTCTTAAACTCTCACAAATCATGACTTATACGAAAGATTGTAGTGGGCTTTGGTAATGATTTCACACCAATGAAATCTAGTGAAGTGACCTTTTAATTCTGTTTCATATCTCTGAGCTAAACAAAAACACTACCAATTGCAATGAGGCATATATGCATGTACCTTCCTTAGTTGTATCAGATATTGCAAAAAGCCGTACACATGCTTTTAGTATATTAATTTCTTTATGACAAATCCTACTTTTCGAAAGTACGATAACTTTCACTGTTAAATATTGCAATGCGAAAAAGGTAAACTTAAGGTGCATTGATTTCCATGTTGGTAAAGTATGCTTTTGACTCCAGAATATAAACCAAAGCTAGTTAAACTACAAGTGCTAGAAGAGGTTAGGGTAAAGATCGACATGGCGTGAAGAGATCAGCACTTCTAGATAGGGGTTAGTCATAATATATTGTACATAATCTAAATGTGATATTTTCTACAGATATGACCAATGCCCTGTACACTGCAGGCCATGTATTGGATGTCTGTCCAATTGCACCTGTTGAAATCGAGGGGTGATCATCGCTAAATGCTAAACACCTGGTTTTTAATATATATATATATATATATATATATATATATATATATATATATATATATATATATATATATATATATACATATATATATATATATACATATACATATACATATATATATACATATATATATACATATATATATATATATATAAATATATATATATATTTATATATATATATATATATATATATATATATATATATATATATATATATGTGTATATACAGGTTATATATATATATATATATATATATATATATATATATATATATATATATATATATATATATATATATATATATATATATATATCATATACGTACGTACGTATGCATATATGCATGTATGAAGAATATGTTTAAACACATAGAAAGTAATGTTTCGCATGTCAAACCGTGGCGTTAGGTGACGCGCGACTTCTAGCGACACTGGCTTGCCACACATTATACCGTGCGCAGGGGTTATTATAAATTGTTTCATGACGCTCTGTTCCAGTAATATGTAACCAATCTAAGTCAATTAACATGACAAGAGGCGCGAACATGAAGGTTAACAAGGCGATTGATTTAATTTAACCTCGTGGTTCAAAGCAAACGGCTGTAGATGTAATCTATGTAATAAGGCAAGACATGAGGAAGATGTTATCAAGTTGCAATAGGAACAAAATGGCGATTCTCGAAAATCCAAAAAGGTATCAAACTAACAATCAGGATGTGCAATGCCCAAGCAAATTAACCACCCTAATCACATAATACCACTATCAATATTTCAAGAACAGATTGAGATGTAATCTATATAATTACTTTCATATCTCAAGCTGGCACTATATTGGAGGTGAACTGTCAGTATTGTTGTATTGTATCTTTATTGACCAAATACGAAGATTCGAAAAAATCAAATACAAATCATATAGCAAAAGAAAGAAACAAACGTAAATAAGCTACGGCTTGCTGAAGGGAAAACTGACACAATCAGAAGACGTGCAACCTAAACAAATCATACAAATAATAAGTTGAACAAAAAATAACATCTAAACAAAACACAAAATTAACAAATACAGCATTCTGACGCTAAAAGCGACTTTTTACAATATACTGGGGTATTAAATAGTTTGTACCCGGTATTATATTTACAACAGGGGCATTGAGGCCTACTGGTTTCGAGAGACTAGCAAACAGTTCATTACGGACTTATCTAACTAGCACACTATCATAGATTTTGGATATATGTTTGCCAGATATGATACAAAGCTCAATCATACTGTCGATCGGTACATTCTCTGGTTGTCTCCCTAGAATGATATGAAATATGTCTCCCGGAACGGACATTGCCACCCGTAGTTCATTACATTCTATTTGCTCTATTTCCAAGAGCATTTCTTGTTTGACATTCTCGTAGAAGGGACATTGCATTATTACATGCTTGGCATCTTCCCTTATCCCCAGATTGCACCTTTCACATACTTTTGACCAGAAAGATTTACCCTTTAATCTTAGGTCATCTGATTTTAGAAGACTTGAGTTTGTTACGATGGCTGACATCTTTTCGCACATGCGCATAAGGTTTGGGTGTTTATCCGAGATAATCCACCAGATCAAGTAATACGTTTTATCTATAACATTAAACAGCATTGGTACCTCTCTGTTTTGTTTGTACAAGATATTACAGTCTTCATCTTCCTTATCCCACACAGCTTTCCATACTAGTTTCTTCCATTGCGCTTTTGTATAAAAATGAGCTCTGTGGATCATATTCATGCAAATATCAAACATCCCCATCTCCATACTTGTTTTCATGATCTCGAAAATCGGACTGTTGTTTCTATTTAAGCTAGCGACGGTGGTATTCTGGGCAAATTCCAGAGACCTACGTATCAGGATTCTTTTACATATTGCATCGTCATCTAACACTAAGATAGATCTTAAAAACATCATTTTCTTCCCTTGAATGTATCTATCCAAACTCAGCCATCCCAGAGGAATGTATGCACTGTGATTTGGAGATTTAGGGTGAAATCTCTGACACCTTCTACCAACCATTCTCTGGAATTTCCTCAGAATTTCTACCTCGTCACTTTTATTTACCCAAATCTCACAGCCGTATGTGACGATAGGTGCGATAATAGACCAGAACAGAGTTGAGCACACCTTCATACTAACACCATTTTTCTTTATGCCCACGTTAGTTATTGCATGGAAAGCGCGTCTTCCCTTGCTCACACGTTCTTCAGTCCTAGGCATGTAGTCATCAAAGAGACAGTTTTTTACACCTACATGATCGTAGGATTCGGTCTCTTTTACCCTTTGTTTGCATATACTGAACATACGGTATTTGTGCCCCTTTTTGAATTCTGTCTTAGTCTCACCGTACACCATTATGGCACTTTTCTTGACGTTGTACTCATACCGCCATTTATTCGAGAAGTTGCTCACTAGAGCCAGAGATTGATCGAGCAGGGGCTTAGAGATACTACATGTTGCCATGTCGTCTGCGTATCCGACCGGATTGGTTGGAACGCCGGCGACACAGCAACCCAAATTGGAATTTTCCAACTCTCTCAGCAGGGGGTCTATGAATGCGGTATACTTCAGGAGGGATAAATATCCTCCCTGATGTATACCGCACTCCATGCGGTACCATTCGGAATACTGGTCTCCCACTCTAACCTTGCACCAGAAATCCTGGTACGATTGGTATAAAATTCTCCAAATACGGCCTTGTACACCCATGTTATGCAGCTGATGGAACAGGCCGTCGATCCAGATACTGTCGAATGCCTT
Organism: Maea johnstoni; assembly: GCA_963942565.1. Lineage (NCBI taxonomy): Eukaryota > Metazoa > Annelida > Polychaeta > Spionida > Magelonidae > Maea > Maea johnstoni. The sequence continues at coordinate 36,797,493 of OZ012696.1, forward strand.
CGCTACGTCAAAGTACGCCACGTAGACATTCTTACCAGTATCCAGACCGGCGGCAATGGTCTCCTGCAAAGCAAGTGCTGAGTGCAAACATGACATCCCAGTCTTACAAGCTCCTTGTAACACTGAGATGACACGTTCTTGTTCCCACCAATCCTTAAGTCGATGCCACATCAGTATTTCGAACATTTTGTTCAGACTTGTTAACAGAGTTATCCCTCTGTAGTTGTTGGGATCCAGTGAACACGTGTTTTTCCCTTTATAGAGAGGTATTTGGGTACCAATCTTAAAGTTGCGAGGCACGTGCTCTAACTGGATCGTACGATTCAATAACTCTGCTAACAAGTCCGCAACACTGCTGCCCGTATTCTGCAGATGTTCTGCGGTTATGCGATCAAAGCCGGCTGTAGATACATTCGATATAGAGTATATGCTACTGAATTATCCGATGGACTTTCTTACATCATCTGATGATATAGTTTCTGTTTATCTGTATTTCTATCTAGGTAGGGGTGCTCCCCATTTAACCCGTCCTCCTCAACACAATCCCCTTCGTAAGAGACTAGATTGGCCCCTAGATGAACATGGCCACTGTGCCACGAAAGTGACCATGAACGAAGTTCCATCTACTACACATGCATGCAAAAGGTAGTCAACTGAACTTCTCATATGGGGTAGCGGTGAATGGCCGGGCTATTCGGGCTAGTTTAATGACTAACATGTAAACATGAAGGCCCCCTCTTCGCACAACCATATACCAATCGTACATGCGGGAATAGTGACTACTTGGATCAAAACGTCCTTCTGATCGAAGTAAATACTGAACTCGCTGTCAGTGGCTCAATATTGTGTGCGAATGGCGAGATTACTCCCAATAAAGTGTGCACTAGGGACAGGGTGTGCTATGTGGGTTTGAGACTATGGCTTGAGACTATGCACTCAGACACCTCATTATTATAATCGATTAACATCAATTAGGCTTATTAAGTTTCATCTACTAACGTGCCAGTACGGGCTAATCTGATACTTCCAATCGTGCGTACGTCACGTCATGAAGCTTCAGCCTCAGGTTTCAACAACCGCTGTGCTAGCAATCCATTGAAGATACATGTTTTAGAACGGCTGTATCTGTTTATATATCGTGTGCAATTAGCGATATAAAATCATGCATTGTTTCAGCAACCCATAATGTAGCAATGCCATACATTTACGTAAGGGCTTCTGGTTGCACAAACACGTGTAATGGTTCTCAATAATTATAAATACTATACCCCAATATAACTCTAGTATTAAGCCAGATAAGAATAATATAATGACCAGAAAACTTATATATGAATCAATCAATGTTTTACATTTGTGTGATATCCTGTTATATGTCTTAGTCAAACAAATTACTGAGGATTGCAACGGCATCTGGGATTGGATACTAATCTTAAGTTGCTCTTGACTAGTGAGTGTCGGTGCCCAATACTCTTTTTTCTTAACCCATTAATGCTCACAGCGGCCAAAACCAGCCTGACAATTTTGATGAAATCTTGCAGGCAAAAGCAGATTTGGCGAAGTTTTTGAAGGAGAAATGTTCATCAGAACATTATCAACAACACTCCTTCAATTATTTTGTAAAATTATTCTCAATTCAAAAGTTATTGTCAAAAGTATCATTGACCCAGACGACAATTTCTGGAGGAACTTTTAAGTGTTAATGGGTTAAGTAGATAACGACTGGTGTTGTTCACTGACCAGGCACCCAGAGCTGTTTGTGCCTCAATACCTCCCTGCTACCTTAGAAGGGTTTCTCATCAGAGAACCTAGGGGCCCTGCCTTGTTAGTATTATATATTACGAAATTCGTTTTTGGCTTTTCGGAGGGAAAACTGCCAGTGATACAAGCCTGTACCTGCTAGCCGCGTGTCCCCTACAAACGGTTTTATGAATGAAAATTTCTTTTTCATGCATGAATATAAAATTTTTATGCATGAAAATTAAAACTTTGCCAACAAATTCTCATGGGTGAAAATTCCATGCATAAAGTTGTGTACAGCCCAACCACCCATGAACATTCCTGGGGCGAAATAATCGTGCCAGGGACGAAATTTTCATTTTCATGCATGGAAATGAAGTTTTATGCATGAAATTTTCATGCCACGATTTTTTCATTGATGAAACTTTTCGTACGGGGTTGGCGCCCGCTGGGATGCATGGATACAGAATACATTGTAGAGCTCTTAAATCTCAACTACGTGTCTCCTGTACTTCAAGGGTTAACTGTGTGCCGTTTGGTCTCACTAACCTGCTGGCTTGGTCACACTATGAGCGTGGATAATTCAAGGGTTAACTGTGTGCCGTTTGGTCTCACTTACCTGCTGGCTTGGTCACACTATGAGCGTGGATAATTCAAGGGTTAACTGTGTGCCGTTTGGTCTCACTAACCTGCTGGCTTGGTCACACTATGAGCGTGGATAATTCAAGGGTTAACTGTGTGCCGTTTGGTCTCACTAACCTACTGGCTTGGTCACACTATGAGCGTGGATAATTCAAGGGTTAACTGTGTGCCGTTTGGTCTCACTAACCTGCTGGCTTGGTCACACTATGCGCGTGGATAATTCAAGGGTTAACTGTGTGCCGTTTGGTCTCACTAACCTACTGGCTTGGTCACACTATGAGCGTGGATAATTCAAGGGTTAACTGTGTGCCGTTTGTTCTCACTAACCTGCTGGCTTGGTCACACTATGCGCGTGGATAATTCAAGGGTTAACTGTGTGCCGTTTGTTCTCACTAACCTGCTGGCTTGGTCACACAATGAGCGTGGATAATTCAAGGGTTAACTGTGTGCCGTTTGGTCTCACTAACCTGCTGGCTTGGTCACACTATGAGCGTGGATAATTCAAGGGTTAACTGTGTGCCGTTTGGTCTCACTAACCTGCTGGCTTGGTCACACTATGCGTGTGGATAATTCAAGGGTTAACTTGTGCCGTTTGGTCTCACTAACCTGCTGGCTTGGTCACACTATGCGCGTGGATAATTCAAGGGTTAACTGTGTGCCGTTTGGTCTCACTAACCTGCTGGCTTGGTCACACTATGAGCGTGGATAATCGGCTCAGCTCTGCCGGAGATATCTTTCTGCCAAAGGTATCATCAGGAAAAAAATTAGGAGAAATCTTAACAAACATTCAATCAACAGCTCTTTTTTATCGCTTAGATATGTAGTTTGTTTCTTAATGATTCCCAAAAGGTCCTAAAAGTACCTGTCTGAGGGAGGACTCTAGGCATGAATGGGTTAATCAACGTTTCATTTTACCGCAGAGTTACGTTGATTACATAACTTTTACATTATAAACATCCTGTGCTTGCTTATTATAATGAGATCATCTTGTGCCAGGAATGTATCGGATTAGCAGTCAAATTCCAACACCCTCTTCCAACCCTGGCAACATGCTAGCAGTGACGGATGTCTGGCTGTCACGTATGTAGTGGTATTCCTATTAGAATGGTGAGGAAATGCTCAAAGTTGGTGTAATGCCGGAAACACGATTAGTAGTATATACTGAGTATTGGAATGTAAGAATGTACTAATATATGTTCCGGTGTAGGATAACTTCTGAACTCTTCTGCGGTTCCTTGTTCGGGTTCAACCTGTTTCCCCTTGAAGATCTTCGAGACTGCGAATGCCCCCCCCCCTACCCCTTGTATAATTTTGATCTTTGTGCAAACCTATTTACGGCAGCTTAGAAGGCCTATTGTACTGCTACCTGACACAGTTTATGCTTAATCATTGTTGTTATATTGTACTGTACTGAAGTTCTTTTTAGTTTTATCCTTTTGTATTTCATGTACTTTCATACTATGTGCGTGTGGCCAATACATGTTATTATACTAAATTCTCCGCCTGTTGATCACCTTCAAATAATCAATATGTATATAACATGGCGATATCTAGAGAAAGCGGATTATGGTCAAAATGTGTATTGAATCCCCACAGCAAATACGCATATTTTCATTGGCCACTTCAGATAACATTTGCTTAATCCCACCCTAACTAGTATGCTAATATTTGTAGAGTCTACAGTGCCCGAGCAAATATCTCGACAGCGATTAGGTCAAGCGTTACGTAACTAGCCTTCATGTTATTAGGACACGTTCGTTTCCGAGTGCTGATATGTGTGCTCCTAGCGTTCCAATGGGTTTTGATATGAAAATGTGTGTAGTATTCTTTCAGTCACAATAACCCTGAAGTGTAACAAGTCAGCCGTATGGTGGAGGAAACTGAGCACCCATGAAAACAACAGGCCAGTCACGATTACGCCTAGATATGGTATTAAAGAAATTACCATATACGACACTTTGAATACAAACATGTGCGTTTGGCTGGTTTTATCTTTAGGATGTCTGAAGTGTGGCTGCTTCACGCTGTGTGTTTCACCGTTATGCCCCCTAGGAGACGTTCCTACGATAGGCGCATTGAGCGGGGCGACCAAAAGAAGACTAACATGTTTTGGTCAAATCTTTCAAGCAATGTACGGTTGAAATTTTTTCATCAGAAAAAAAGTCAATCGGAACATAACCAGCAACTCTCCATCAACTAGTTAATGAAGTCATTCTTACTTCCTTAGTTATTCGCAGAAATATCTAGACGACAATTCCAAGGCACTACTAAGCATGAATGCGTAAGTAGCATATCCTATACAGCTGCTGTCATGCCTGCTTGTACACTCCTA